>CAJQZN010029940.1:0-15863 GCA_907164685.1 Colias eurytheme | reverse complement strand
ATACTTTTCGGACGATTCCAAATGGTCGCCATACCGCCGAAAATCTGTATCAAATCAAATTTTTTTTTTTCAATTCAGAGGAGAAACACATATAGTTTAATTTTTTCAATTCAGAGGAGAAACACATATAGTTTAATTTAAAATCCCTTATATATATAAAATAAAAACTAAAAATAAAATGTTGTTTTATTTTATTTGCTGACCATACACTACTACAAACGCAAAAATTTCTCCAAGCTAATTTACCTGTAATACTTTATTTCACGGGTATGTTTTAACCAGCGATTGAAAAATCGGCCCTTAGTCAGAGGAGAAAAAATTTACCATGTATTGAAATTTGTTAAGCATGAAAAATAAATTCTATTGCTTTTTCTCAATTATTGCTATTAAGTTTACAGTTACTTAATATACACGAAAGTTTTATATAATTTAAATGTTTCTGTGTTGAGTATATGTATAGTTCACTCCTTTATTTGAATTTTGCCATGACCTTGCTTTGTACGTCTTTGTAAGCCGATCCCCTTTATTGAAATATAATAGAGTTACTTGAACAAAATATTACCAAGCTGATTGATTTATGGCGCGCCATAACTGATACTGAAACTTTTACACAATATTTTGCCAGTAATAAAATAATAGTTAAACATTTTTATAATTCAGTAAATAACAGCATATTTGATCAATTCCATTGAGATATTTTTTTAAACATTTTGTGTTAATGTATTTGCAAGGAAACACGAAAAATCCATTATGTACAATGTTTTATAGGATTTAGAATATAGCTTAGGAAATAAAACTGTAATTAAGTTAATTTTTTACAGATTTAAAGAAATTTAATATAAGCAATAATAATTTAAAGAATTTACCACCAATGGGTGAATTGAGGAAAATGGAGATCTTAGACGCCAATCACAATAATATTGAAGAGTTACCAGATTTTTACGGATGCAACGCTCTGAAGGAAATATACTTAGCTAATAATTTTATTAAGGTAAATATTTTTGAAATGAAATTTTTTTAGGCCCGTTGAGAGTAAAATTTTATCTATAATTTGGTATCTTTGAATCTTGCCAAAGAAGTTTCACTTCTGACACGTGTGCTCTCTCTTACGCTCGCTCTTACACGCTCTTTTTTAGTACATAAGTGTCTTATGTCTTATTTTTATTAGCGTTTGGACAATTTTTTATTCGTCATAATTTTAGCAAGGCTATTCAAATTATAAATTATATTCACGCTATTTATAAAATGTCCATGTAATCATTTATCATTCCTTTCACGTGTAATTTTTTGTTTAATAATCTGTTAAAACTATTCAAGTTTCAAAGTGGATGCGGTCGCGTTCAAACGCCGAAGTATCATATAACCGTTACATATTAATTACTTTGCGATAATCACAAGCAGGCTACTCTCTAAACCTACTCTTTAATAATAGACTAAATAATGTGTATCAGCGTGTTATATTGTTTTCCTACTGTTTTATCCCATATACATTTTATATTGATAATTTAGTATTCGCTGCAAGCCTTCTGCAAGCTATACATATAATCATTGATAAAAAATAATATGACATAGTAAAATCAGACTTTTCGAAAACCAATTTCTTTTCAAAACAATTTGTAATTAAAAAAAAATAACCTTTGTATCGTTGTACATGCAAATTATTAACTTATACCCAGTTATGTAAATGTATTATGACTATTATGTAACATTTTCTATTTCCAACTCACAATGCCGGTAATGAATGTGCGAAGTCAATGACGCGAGACAGAAATAACACGATTAATATCAATTGATCTTGTATTGTTTTTCCAGGCGATTACCGAAGAGTTCTGCGATCAGATGCAACACTTGAATATATTAAATATAAGGGACAATAAATTGGAAATTCTGCCTGACAACATATCATTGTTACAGAAACTGAAAAGACTCGATCTGACCAATAATAATTTAAATCAGTGAGTGTTAAATCAATTTTTATACTAGGATATATGTAATAGGATTAATTCCGTATTCTCTTGAATTAAATTCCTAATAGAGAACCGTTATTTTGGACGTTGGTTAAATTATATTTTTATTTATAATAATTTAGCAACAAGTTCAAAATAATAAACATCATCATTATCTTAAATCTATTTCTTGTATTTTAGAATTACTGTCAATACCCTCCAAACATCAATAATATTATGTGAATAGTAAATAGTAATAATATGCTAAATAAGCAGTTGCATAAATTAACATAATTTTTGTAATAGTTGTCTATTCCGTGATTCAAATATTATATTTATGAATGAAAAATATGCCTATGTATAAGAACACACGCACAAAACGTGTCCATCACCTTCAACTAGAAAATCTTTGAAAATCGACCATATTCCCATATCATTAAGACTTAGTATTGCGTGTGTTTCATAGTGCAATATCCATCAATCCTTTTTTGTTCTATGAAACAAATACCTCTTTTACAATTGTCTAGTATAAATTGCCTCCAAGATAACATATATTATTTATTTATAGGTTACCAAGGAATTTAGGACTCCTATCTCAGCTACAAAGTATAAATATGGAAGGGAACAAACTATCGTTTGTGCGACAAGACGTAATTCGTGGTGGTACGGATAGAATGATGAAATATCTAAGGGACAGGATCGGTGAAGAAGTCGTCTCTGAGACCAGATACGAAGCGGAGTGGCCAGACAAGTATGTCCCATAATGTTATGACATAAAAATGATGTTTAAGGAGAATTGAATGTTACATATGATACATATCCTACTAATAAATTTGTAAGGATACTTTTTACACTTATACTTTCACATAGCCCACACGAGCGTAACTGAAAGAAAGAAAGAAAGAAAGAAAGAACGTTTATTTAATGAACTGCGGGTTCCAGCTAGTTAGATAGACATTTAAAAATTATTATCCATAGTTTAATAGTGTGTTAGTATAGCTGATAATTTCTCTCTCATGCTGCTGATAATTCATTGAGTGAGAAATCGTCAAATATATTCTCAGCTTATTTCTTTTGGTCCTTCGAGTTGGTCATTAATATGTATAGGGCATAAGCTAAACCACTTTAGTTTTCGTTCGTATCCAACCTGCTTAGGCCACTTCAATAAAAGTAGGGTAGAATGAGATTATATCAAATGATTTCCAACACTTTAAAACAGGTACACGATGAAAAAGAGTCAGTCGCTCATGGTCCCCGGCCGCGAGCTGACGTGCGTCCCCGACCACGTGTTCCGCGCAGCCGCTGACGCTGAGGTGCATATCGTTGACATATCCAAGAATAAACTCACTGCTATACCTGCTAGGTTAGTATGAGATTAAGTGACATTATTTTTTATTTTAAAATAGGTTTTGTTGCATGAAACAAAAATGTAAGGTATGTTGGTAAGTGTTGACTAAATGATGCACAAAATCTAATCGAATATTAAATTAATGTCCAATGGGTTAAGAAAACAGCATTGCGCAAAATTACAAAAAATGCGGGTATACGGCAATATCTGTGTACTCGATAAAGAAGTCATTTAGTTATAATACTTTCCACTAATGGTTAGACGTGAAATCAATAAAAAATCAAACTTATAGGATTGCATCTGATGATACGCTTTGATTTAAAAAATTATGATTATATTAAGAAAAATATTTTTCAGCATTACCATGCTCAGCGAATGGCTATCACAACTGATTCTATCATCGAATAGTATAGAGAGCGTACCGCCGGAAATCGGTGCTTTACAACACTTGCAGTTTTTGGATTTGGGGAAAAATTGCCTTGCTGATTTACCTATTGAATTGGGTGACTTGAAACACGTGAGAGAACTAGTGATTTGTAATAATAAGTGAGTATAGGATTTTAAGACTATGTTATTTTATGTTTGGTATTAAAAGTATAGATTAATTTGCTATAACAGCTAAAATCTTAATATATATAAATCTCGTGTCACAATGTTTGTCCTCAATGGACTCCTAAACCACTTAACCGATTATAATAAAATTCGCACACCATGTGCAGTTCGATTCAACTTGAGAGATAGGATAGTTTAAACATGTAGGTACGACGGGCGAAGCCGGGGCGGACCGCTAGTATTCTTACATAAAACATCTTAACAATTATAAGAATATAGTTATACAAAGAATATAGAAAAGTAAAGCGGATTTAAGTTTACCACTTAACCTAATCCCTTATTATCTTATTAGCTATACCTTGAATCAACCCTAAGTTATAAAAATAAATGAAGGTAACTTGCATTTAAGTGTAAATGGAAAAAAAATAGAATTTACACTTTTACATTTTACATGTACACTTTTACATTTTACATTTACACTTAGGTTTTTACCCTTATAACACGCGATCTTATTTAATTTTAACACAAGTCAGTTTTCCTTGTTATTTTTGAAGTGAAACTTCTTTATCGGGGTTGGAAAAAAATTTAGTGTAACATTTTTTCGTTACGCGCCATCTTGTTTTTATGCCTTACACGCGTGATTGACGTATTTCTGTAAAGTTGCATATAGTAAATTACTTTTTGAAAAATAAGGTCATAAAGGAGTTTCACTTCTTACGTGTGTACTCTAGTACACGCATACATTTTTAAATTTTATTTATTTTCGATAGATTCACAAAAATCCCGCGATGCGTGTACGAGTTGGATCATCTAGAGATTCTCTTGGCCGCTGAGAACCAAGTAACTGAGATCAATGTATCTTCAGATGCTCTTGCTAAGTTAAAGCGGTTGGCGGTATTAGATCTTACCAATAACAGTATTATGAGTGTGCCACCTGAGTTGGGGAACTTTACGCATTTGAGGTGAGTTTGGAGCAAAATTTTTTAATGAAATGATATATTAGGGAGTTTGACAAATTTCTAGAAAGATAGTTTCGAGTACTGAAAGTTAGCATTGTAACTGAACAGAGAGTATGAAAAGTTTCTAGTAAAATAGCAATTTTAATGTACAAAACTTATAATTTCGTAACTCATTTTTATCTTAATATCATTTATTTATTTATTTATTCAAAAAACACACACTAACATTACAGTTTCCCAATACGATAAGGTCAGGTGGGGTAAGAGGGTCACTGGGGGAAGAGGGCCTAGAGACCATAACTAGTAAACCGAAGCGTTTATGACTATGTACTTTCCGTCGATAAAAAAGTAAAGGCGAATTAGTTTGAGCGGTTTTGAGTAGATGTCGCTACGTAGAACAGACATCACAAAAAATGTAAACAAATTTGACAGTTGGGAATTCGACTAACACCAAGTTGGGTCGTTTTTTTGCGAACCCATATTTTAGTGATAAAAGTGTGCTAGAAATATTTTAAATATATACTGATACACGGAGAAAACTGTAAGTATTTCTTTTATTAATCATTTTAGTTAAGAGACAACTAAATATTGTGAGTTTCTTTCGCTTGAAAATCCTAGACTTCAAAAACAATAGCTGGGGTAAGAGGCTCACTATTGACGGTGAAAGAGGAACATATGTTTCTCTTCCCCAGTGAGGGGTGACCAACATTTTGATTAATTTATAATTATATGTGGATAAAATGAAAAGAAGTGACTGACTGTTCTGTACCTATTACAATTTTAAATTATAACTAAAAATTTCTCGCTCATGTGTTTTTTTTATATTTTTTTTATTTAATAGGCGGGCAAACGAGCATACGGATCACCTGATGTTAAGCAATTTCCGCCGCCCATGGACATTCGCAACTCCAGAGGAGTCACAAGTGCGTTGCCGGCCTAAAGGACTACGGTATTATGTCTCCTGTGCCAGTAATTACTTCAGGGCCTCATCTCACCACCAAACCGGAACACAGTGATGCAAGCACCACTATTCGCCAAGTTTCGCTAAGTTCGCCTGTCTCAAAATTCCAGAAATTCCAAAGAATTTCTTTTGGATCAAGAAGATCATTTATATTTTTAACTGACTTCTTAAAAAGGAGAAGGTTCTTAATAGATGAATTAAAATACTGATTCACAATATTGATCTCATCACATAGTGCCATTGTTATTTTTAAAGAGTAACTAACTAGGAAAACTAGTTAGGGACAGACTGTTTACCATTACTATGTATGATTAAATAAAAATAGAATTATAACTAGTCGACTTCTTTTTAGTTTGCCACCCCTGATCGAACCTGTATGTTCCTCTTACCCTGAATTGATGTATTCTTCTTTTTTATTCCAAATTATACCTTATTTCATCGAAATTAGGATCTAATATTGACCAAAGACATTCTACCTATAAATTAACGAACATTTAGCAACGAATATTTTAATTTAAACTCCAATCTTAGGAAATACAATGACTGTCCCTCTTACCCCATGTAAAGGGGAAGAGGAACGATTACTCAATCTTGACATTAACGTCTTGATATCTTCGTAAGAACTGTTATTAGAGTAATGACATTTAGCCTACGGGAAGCTAATACATAAAGGTAAGTTCTGTGTGTTTCAAAGATCTTAAAAAGCTATAACTGTTGTTCCTAGCAGTCAAAATATTTTACTGGAAATGAAATATGTTCCTCTTACCCCACCTGACCTTAGTGGTTTTACATTTAATTGGTTACATTGAAATTATAAATATTTCAATGTAACCAATTAAATGTAATCATGTGATTAACACCGTTATATTTGGGATAAAATATTGCTACCTGCATTATTCGTAGAAATACGGAGCGTAATATGTTCAATCTGTTAAAATTAAAAGTATAATTACAATATACATCAAGATATTCACGATTGTTGATACATTTATATCAGCATCGTTTTTATTATAGATATCTAGAAGCTGTTGTTTTTCTTGTCAACGATGATTATGTTTTGAATCGCTTTAAAAGTGGCCGGTATTATAATAATGACCTATTTCCAGGTCATTAGAGCTGATGGGTAATTGCTTCAGGCAGCCTCGACACGCGATTCTGGCAAAGGGCACGGCGTCCATCTTGTCGTACCTCAGAGACCGAATACCGGTCTAGTTCGAACGTTCTCAATTTGAAGTCTTTTAACGTTCCAAAAAAAAGAAGATAAATGTTAAAAAAGTAAATAAAAAAAAATGTTCCAAAAAAGCACAATTCTAATTCGGAACACCGCTTTTCTTGACTGCTTTGACGTATTTAAAGCACTACGAAGAAAATGCTGGCCGAAAATATATACAAGCTTGAGCGATTTTGCTTTTTTGATGTGTATTGAGTGCGTGTGAAAATATTTATATTTTATGAAATCGCGTGCACTTAGCTTTACGTATATCCGAGACGTATCAAATTTGATTGGTTGTGAAATTTAAGATATTCATTTTAAAAAGTGACGCTCAATATATTGGTGCCAAATAATGGTATGGCCATTGAAGAATATGAAAGGTTTCGAATTGAGAATGGGCAAAGAAAGTCTTTGAATTAGAAAAGTAATTATTTTTGAACGAGTTGAATTAAATATTCTGAGCAAAAGAATTTAATAAAAATGATTACTTTTGTCTAATCAAAGACTTTTAGAAACAATAAATAAAAGTTGAGATGTTAATGTTCAAGAAATGAAAATTCTGAAGTAAGTATGTCAGGAAGATATTTTTTGTTGCGTATTTATATTTGATTTGTATTAGTGATTGTAATTATAAAAAAAATCAACCAAAGCTAAAATTACCAAATGATAATTGTTTTGTACCTGATTACCGCCGAATATATTATTTGTTATATTTTTTATTTGTTAAATTTGTTGATTATTGGAATATATTGAATGTATTATTTACTGTAATTGATATAAAACGAAATATTGTTATTATTCAGTTCCTAGCTTGAATTATTCCTGACATTTTTTATAATTTTTTCGTACTAATTATCGTGTGTGCTTTTTTGACTATTCAAAGTACATTATTGTATTTGTGACTGTATTACTTAAAAAAAGTATTATGTTAATATAAAATATATCATTGATTATGTCGATCAAGTGCAATGTTGGTCAGAATTAAAAAGATAACATGTTATGGTTAAAGTATAATAAATACCTACCTAATATTACATATTATATTATGATATTAATAAGTATACAAAAAAATCTACTAGTCATAGGAGGCAATCATCATTTAAAATTGTTTATGGTTTTTCCTTTTGCTTATAATATAGCCATCACCGCTTATTATTTATTATTATTTTATTTGTATTCTTTAAATCTACATGGTGTTGAATATTGTGCCATCTTTTTTGCACATTTATTTTATGCACGTTTTAAGAATTATTTAGAAATAAAATCGAAATCGAGAGTACCTTACAATAAAACTTATTTTTGTAATAAATAATAATCAAACAAACTATCGTTAATAAAGTATTTTTGTTATGTCTTAAAGTAAACATAGCCAAACAAAGTATTATAATCTTTAATTCATTGCAGTTATGGTCCAAAGTAATATATCACAATATACAGATACAACCAGTAGGGAAACTTCATACAAACGTTCGAAATGGCTCACGAACACAACCAAGAGAATCGTAAGAGTATCCTTATAACTGTCTATAATTGTCATAATACCCTTACGATTCTCATAAACACGCTTATTTGTGTGCGTGAGCCATTTCGAACGTTTGTATGAAGTTTCCCTACTGGTTGCATCTGTATATTGTGATAATATTATTATGAAAATTGTTAAGGCAATAGTTAAAATTACAAATGATAGACAATAATAATTCTATTTTGTGGTTGCACGTACGAATAATTTTTCATAAGATTGTATTCCATTAGATTCAGATACTTTTAGATTGAAATAGTTTTGTTAGCTTTTAAAACACAGTAATATAAAACATGTTTCATTTTCTAGAATAATTTGTTACAAGAATTGTGTGACAATATATTTTCTTGCTTTAAGTACCTTACACATGGCAAATTCGCTAATTAAATGCCTGCTTCCTAAGATATCTTTATAACTTTGAAAATTATATTCAGATTTAAGAAGAGTAAAGTCATAAGTATATTTGAAAACGTTGATATTTCTACAAATTGTTGTTATTGCATTAATTCCAGGAGATGTATTTGCATTTATGAAAATATGTTGAATGAATAGATGTAATATTTTTGTAATTCTGATTAAAATACTAGTCTGAAATATAACACTCATATAAATAATGAAGCTTAAACCCAAATGTAATTTGCTATGAAAGATAACCATTATTCCAATGACAGTTAAACAGTTATAAAAAGTTTTTTTACAAAGATATTAAAATAAAATTATGAATTGTTTACAAATTCCCAAATTTATAGTATTGTACCGTAGTTGCCTAAACTCTAAAGCTATAAAACACATTCATATTGTACCTGGTAGCTTAGCAATCTAGCTAAATAGCTTATTTACCACTTTGCTATTGCAAATGCCATTTCGTGTTAATGTGAGAGTAAATTATAAGTTGTTTTGATCATAATCATAAGCGCACAATAAATTATTTATCGCCTAGTACTGTTGTTTTATTGCCATCACAAAAACCCTTTATTGCAACGTACAAAATGGTGTCAGTTTTTTTGTATTATCCTACTTTTTTCATAAAATGTCCAATGAAATGTACTTAATATAACTACGTTATAGTAAGTATGTGTAGATGGGAGTTGGTAGGAAGAGGATGTTTATTACTCTTTCGTCCAAAATTGACCGATTAGATATGTATGAAATTTTGTATCTAAGACTTACATTAGTCTGGTTATATACCTAGAATCTTTCATCCGGGTAGCACGAAATAGATTTTCCTGTCATCATTCCGATACATATATACATATTAAGAAATGTTTTATTATAACTTTTAAATAGTCCTTGAACACCATAGATCAGTTCACAGTTTTTATTTGGCTCGTCTGTCTACGCACGCGATCGGCTTGCATTCTTCGGTGAAGCATTAGCATAACAATACTGAATGTAGTCGAATTAACATAACAGATTACTTTTATAGGTCATAGCATAAATGGTGGCATGCTAAAGTATGGTTTATAATATAATTTATTTTTAAACGTTCATAGATCGACTATTAAACTTTATTTATCCACTTAACTAGAATGGAGTGACGTTCAGAATTCAGATAATTTGTTATGATTTTACGAGTGTTTGGAATTATAACTACATATAACTACAGTGCAACCTCGATATAACAAATCTGAAGGGAACAAATAAATATTCGTTATATCAAGTAATTCGTTGAACTGAGGTTCGTTAATTTGAGGTTAGGTTGGTCTAAAATTCGTTATAAAGAGGTCTTTTCCGTTTCTGATCCATTTCAACTTGAATCTTTAACAGTAGTGACGAGCAGCAGTGTTCACATTACTTTCCAATTTAAATTAAACAAAAATGATCGTTTTACGAACAAAAGCATGTCGAAACCTGTCGCGACATGAATCACATACTACATTGGTTGAAACTTGAAACTTTATATAAAGGTTTTGGGTTGACAAAATTCGTTAATTAGAGGTATTTATACTTTTCTTGATAGTTAAAAATTCGTTATAATGAGGTTGTTCGCAAAAAATGTTCGTAATGTAAAGGGATATTTTGTATTGAATCTTATGGACAATTCAAGGGGATTGCGAAAAATTTGTTAAATCGAGGAAATCGTTATATTGAGGTACGTTATATTAAGGTTGCACTGTAGTTACATGCATTACTATAGTTTCCTGTCAACTTAATGGGCTAAAATATGCAGCTTATTCTCGTACGTAGTTCTGAAAGGTCCTGCCTGAAAATCCTATCTATCCTGAAATCCTCTACCATAAGCTAACTTAGAGCCAAGGGCTGGCAGTCCAAAGTTTAAACATGAAGTGATTGACATTGCACAGGCACAAATTTACACAATATTGTCTAGCCGTAAACCCTTCATTATATTCTATCAATAGGAGACGGATATCAAGATCCTCACCAATTATGCAAATTACCAGCATGATGAAATTGACAAACGAGCATAATATTATGACGGATTGTTTCGTAATGATGCGAAATAAAATGCTGGTTATCGGTAAAACAGTGGCTCTGTTATTACTGGAAGCACTTCGCCCGTATGCCGTGGCCGTTACAAAATACGTAGTTTGTCGTCAAACGAGCGTATTATCATTCGTTTTCACTATCGTTGACTCGTCATTCTATTGTAAATTGTCTGTAAAACCATAATAACTGCAAGGTCGTGCTGAGGAGTGGGGACCGGCACATGACGGCTGCACTTTGATTTCAGTAAACAGTGGTTTAAACGCGTTACGTGCATTCGGAAAATTGTTTTCCACGACGAATTTACTATCGCAACAGTTCGACATACATGGCGATGCAATTTTTTTAAACTCTAGTCCCATTGTACTTTTGAAAGAATACATAAGTAAATAGAAGACGTCAGTATGTTTATTCAGCTGTATCTGCGTTATTCATAGAAAATTATACGAGAATAGAGTGACAATTTTTAAACCTCGTTTGAAATTATCATTTTAAATTAAATCACTTGATGATGAACATTACGGAAGGACAAATAGTGCGTCCGCGAGTTGTAAATTAGTTAAGTTACCGAGCGCATGTGAATAGTGTAAACAATGTATTATATAATAAATAATAATATAGTTTTAAGAGTCTTGGCTCTATGTGTAATTGTGAACAGTGCAAGTAAGTATATCCTGATATTTTTTACCTATGATGCAGAATTATTATATTCTATTTTATGACTTTTAAACCTCTTCTATGTACTTTATTTATTTAAAACCCTAACTATATTCAAAGAATAACTAGGTACATAATATAACAAGATTAATTTCGAGATTGCTCTATCAAATCTATCGCTGTCACGTCGACTATTGTTATTAAGTTGTAATTTTAAAGTTATAAGTTTATTTTATTTATGTACCTATAGTAATTAAAATATGCATTTTAGAAATACATGTTACGTTGTCTCATGTCTGTACAACGATTAGGTGCTACGTTCGTAAAACTTAGGTTCTTAAAAAATAAAGACATAACTAACTATATAAATAAAATGTAAGTACTGGTTTCTTATTTTATTTATTTAATTAATTTCAATTTTAATGCCAATGATTGAGAATAGCACTGTCAATATACAAAGTGGCATGTTAACCTCGTATTCGTATTACAAAAAGTAATAATGATTTAGGTCCCACCATTCAAAATTAAAAAAAGCGGTGCAATGAGGCGAAGACATACCAACCTATCCAATTGCAGTATCTTTGCTTATTTGTGGCTTGTTGACTGTTGTCAAGTAGATATAGGTACCATACACAGATAATATAATATACTATACCTACTAGTACCCACTCAATAAAATAAAATTTCAATAAGAATGCTCTATCCTTAGCTCTATCATTAGTTTTAAATCCATATCAAGAGAGCTTAGCTTATTATCACTTGCGTCATATATCTCATGACCATTACCTACGTTTCAGTGATACAGTTTGTTTTACATTTACACTTCACCGTGATTTAGCCTGATGCACACTGCTGAAGATTAATTGAATCAACTCCGTAGTCCGAAACCTTAAAGGGCTCATGCACATCACTTTGCTGACAGCTGAAGTTTCTTAAAGACGAATTTATAAAGGATATACAGTGAAACATTCATTTTAATATTAAATATAGATAGAATTTGTACGTTGTCTCAAAAAGAAACCACGAATAATAAGACGCCTGTGCTAAAACACGCCTAGTAATGGGATATGGCACGGGCGGGCGTATGCTTTGCAAAACCGCCGCTAAAACTATATATGTGTTTTTTAGATAAAGAGATTTTATTGAAAGTAAAAGCTTTTCCTCATTCCACTTGTGAGCATATTATACCTACCTACATATAGGTTCGATAGGAAAACTAATTGAATTGGCTATTATGTTTTGGAATTATTTAGAGGGACCTAGAAAAAACGTAATAAAATTAAATTGATAACATCATTTCAACATCTTATCGGAACAACTCGAGAATAAAATAATTATTTTAATAGCATGATCGATTTAAAATTAATATATTCATTGACAAGACGACTTTAATTTTTAGGTTTTACATATTATAAATTTTTATACACAAGACTAATTTACAAATTAAAAATTTAGATTGGATGTTAACGCAGATGGCGTTTCGGGAAAAAACATAAATAATTTGGAAAATCCAAAAGTGCACGCCTCATAATTTTTTTTAATAAATATTTATTAATTATTATTTTTGTTTATTTAATAACAATTAAACCACATCGAATCAGACCCTGAAAAATGAAAGGGTTCTATTCCTGAGCATACTCAAGCGTAAGAGAAAAAAAAAGACTCGATTAGTAAAGTATTTCGGTCGCTATCGTGTTAACAAGAAAAAGGATCCGCACATACAGACACACGGACGTCCAAGACAGAACTTTTTTAAACTGTTTTTTAACTAGTTTAACTAACAAAAATGACATCAAAAATATCATGAACGTTAAAAATAGTGTTTTTTCTTAATATGTGTGTGTATGTATTATCTTACAAGTGCAATGTATGATACATAAAGACATTTTAAGTTTGAAAAATCAGATGTTTTGCGCGAAGTGACAGCTGTAGTACCCACCTCAACGCTTCGCTTATGAGGCGTGCAAAAGAATATTAGACAATGTTGTACATATAAGTACAGTATTTTATTTCCAATAAAAATAATTCACATGTCGGAAATCGGAATACATAGCACATAATATAATTGGTCGCATTTAGATACAACAATAAACTCTTGCGTAGATTAAGATTTATTTAAAGGAATATTTGCTATTCCTTATTATTTCAATTTCAAAGGTTGACAGTCTTTTTTAATTTTCTATAAATCAATTTTGAGATTAATTATACAGTTTAAGTAGGTATAATGGGCCTTTGCTGCTTTTAATTCACATATTTATAGATAAATATATATAGGATAGGTCCTGAGATAGCTAGAAATATTCTTAAATTAATTTTTTGGTACACATCGCACGGTACCTCCTGCACCTTTAATAGCAATGGAATTAATCGGACACATTTTTGTTTCCAATACAGCAGCTGCTAATACCATTATCATCATAATGATAAATATGTTCAAAACACGTCGATGTATCATCTGAAAAAAAATATTATTATAAACTATAAAGTGTTCAATAATCACAAAAATGTACTGACTTAATATACTCGTAATTTTATAAGAGGCGCTTGGCCAAACAGCATCCCATGATACTTTTTAACACTAATAATATTTTATGTCTCGCTATAGTCGCCAAACATTATTAGCTAGTCCACCTAAATCTATACTTATAATAAATATGTAGAGAGGCCAATTCTGTACATGAAATATATTTAAAAAAAACTATGAAGGGGTGATAAGGGATCGCTACTGATGCCAAAAATGCAATAAGTAAAATTTTTGTCTGTCTGTCTGTCTGTCTGTCTGTCTGTATATTCGTTATAGAAACAAAAACTACACGACGGATTTTAACGAAATTTGGCACAATTATTCTTCATACTCCTGGGCAGGTTATAGTAAAAGAATCATGTAAATCGGTGTAGAAACACCAAAGTTATACATGAAATACGCTATAAGTCATCGCGCGTGAATTACATGCCATAAGGATTATTTTTGTGTATCAGTTGCCGCGTTCGACGCGCTTCGCGGCGGGAGCTATAAAAAGGCGGCGGGTCCGCACCCGTTTCGCGTTGTCACGGCATCACGTGTGAACGGCTGAACCGATTTCGATAATTCTTTTCTATTATATTCCTTGAAGTACGAGGATGGTTCTTATGTAGAGAAAACGTAAATATGTACCACGGGCGAAGCCGGGGCGGACCGCTAGTAAATCATAATTATATATAGGTATGATGACAGATGAATGTAAACTGGTTTATTTAATAAAGTTTTATTTAACAGTTTTTGTTTACTTTTAAAGTCATTGGTTTGTAATAGTAACTTAAACTTATATATTCATAAGTAAGTACCTACCATATTTTATATTTACCTAGCAGGTACATAACTAATTAGGCACATTAACTGACATCCGTTTATACTATAAATTATAATACCTATAGTCTTCAATTGTTTTCTTTAAACATGATATAGAATATAGAATGTTTACATCTTTATATGTAATTCTGAATTAAAATATTTTTAAACATTCTTCAAAAAAGTCTCTCAGAGACTCTCGGATAAAAAACAAAATAATAACAACAATTTATTTCAGAAGACATAAAATTAATATTTTTTTAATAATTATACGCGTTGTATATTAAATAAAAAATACTTACCTTGCTTACGTGATGTCTTCAGAAGAGTTAATAGTGTACTGTGCTAACAGGTTTCCTTTTGCTAAATTTTTGCATCCTAATGTACATTATTTATGTATATGACACGAGCTATCAACCGCAGATATAAGTATCGCAATTAAGTAGGCACATCTTTTGTCTTCCTTGCGAATAACAAACGGTGTTTATGCGACTGTGAGCGTTGCTACAAACCTCGTAAGGTTTCGCATCGCAAAATTGTATTTTAAATAAATGTGAAAGCTTGTTTTCTAAATAAAATAAATAAAATAAATAAATAAAATAATGAATGTATATTGTATTGATTCGATATAATTAAGCTTGATATTATATTGTAAAATATCTGGCTTAAAATCAGAAACAAAAAATCTGAGCCGCACTCCCGTTAAACTCTCTTGCTTTGTGTCGTAGGGATTTCATTTTTTGAGACATAGCTTATAATATGTGATTTTTGAAGTAATATTTTGATATATATCAATATAATACGTAAAAGTACGCAATAAGCAATTGTTTTAGTCACATAATTAACATAATTTCCCGAGCTAAATAATAAATAAGACGTGAAAAAAGTGCTCATTTTATAGAGAAAAAAAAAATGTTAAATTTTCTGATAAAAAT
>CAJQZN010029939.1:0-29949 GCA_907164685.1 Colias eurytheme | reverse complement strand
GGACGTCCAAGACAGAACTTTTTTAAACTGTTTTTTAACTAGTTTAATCTTACAAGTGCAATGTATGATACATAAAGACATTTTAAGTTTGAAAAATCAGATGTTTTGCGCGAAGTGACAGTAGTACCCACCTCAACGCTTCGCTTATGAGGCGTGCAAAATTAAATTAATCCGAAAAATCTTTCCGTTTGGAACTTAATACAAAAGTTGAGATGCAATTTTACTCCGCCACAATTAAACTGTAGGAACAATTATTAATGGCAGAAACAGCATTGTTTTACGTGCTTTAATGAGATGCGTGGTTTGCCTTTGTGTTCATAATCGTTGTAATTATACGCTTATACTGCGGAATTGCTTGGATTTATAAACAATATGAGATTAATGTAGCGAGATAGCTTTTTTTAAATTGTAAGTTAAAATATTAAAAGATAGGTACATACTTACTATTTTTAAAAGTCTATCATGTTCCTTTTGTCATATAGGTATCTCACTAGTTAAGTATTCTAATTTTCATCTGGTCTTCATTCAAAATTTCACTCATCAATCAATCTGAAAAATATGCATTATATTAAAAAGTTAACCAGCAAGTTTATTTTCGTGGTATATAATTATAAACTAGTTGCCTTGTAAAACTTTATTCGGCTAAACTGTGCAACTTTATGATAATATAGCTTACTGCCTGCGGCTTCACCCGCATAGATACTCCAAGAAATTTTCATGGGAACGAGATGTTTCATGAATCATGACGATAGAAACAAAAAGTAGCCTACGTAATTAACTTTCCAATCTTCTATTTTCATTTTCAGATTAAAAATGTTATAAATTTTATTTTAATCCATACTAATATTATAAATGCGAAAGTAACTCTGTCTGTCTGTCTGTTACTCAATCACGCCTGAACTACTGAACCAATTTGCAGGAAATTTGGTATAGAGATATTTTGATACCCGAGAAAGGACATAGACGCGGGCGAAGCCGCGGGCGGAAAGCTAGTTCTATACAATAAAATCACATCATAAAATTGCTCCGAAAAAAACGAACATAATTTCGAATTTCGAATTTTCAAACCCACCAAAGAAACAAATTAAAAAATCGTTTTAACCATATCAAATCAGCTTGGTAACAAACGTTGCACCAACATAAATAGAATTAATACTTAATAGATTATTTAATAGAATATTTATAGACACTATAAATGTATATGTACAAAGCTAAATACATTTATAGATAGATTTTAAGAGCATTACGCTCGCATTCGTAGACCTTCACGTTTTCGCGCGAGTAAACCGATACATTAATTCCCATCCCTTGATTAAACCCCTTCAAGATTTATTTTCATGTCAAGAAGTATCATAGTAATTAACTTACATAACTTTTCTTTTCAGCCAATGGAATGCGCGTCCAACAATAAAATATATTTAAGTACTTTATTTAAAAAACGTAACTAATACAATTAATAATTCTTAAAAAAAATGTAACTATTTATGTACATACAACCTATAGTTACACTCTTTCTTTACTTAGAAAAAAATTATTTCTAATTTCTTTTTCACTTCTTTTTTTATTATAACCCCTCGTCAGTGGGGCGCGGCCATCGTGGAATGTGCGCATCTGTGGGGCCACACTGTGGTTCATCCACAGACAGATCCAGGTGAAGCACACTAGTGCTTTTTAATCGCGATTTCTCTATTTTTTTATATGAAAAGTACTAGAAAACTTAAGAAATAATTAAACCTCATTAAATTTCCGACTATATAGTATTCATCATGTATGAAGTGAGCTATAAAAATAAGCTTTAATTGATGGTCAAAAATGTAGTACTGTCATGTCAACTAATTTTGATTATTTTATAAAAATGAAACATTTTTCAAACGAAATTTAGTTTAATTATGAAACCTTACATATATTCCTAATAATATAGCTAAAAATCTCATACACCATGCGTACATATTTTTTCTACAAAACATGTTCAAAAGTTAGTGGACTGAAGTGCCGTGTTTTTGACAGCATAAAAACCGTTAGTAAACCGACCAAATAGGCAAGTCATGTGATTCTATAGGTAGCTCTTTCTATTCTGTATATACCACGGTAGGTTAGAGGGAACTAGAATGATTTTTAATAAGATTTTAGAGACGATTTGTATTTGGTCACGAAGTAACCACACTGTGGCCCCCACACAGATCCGCAAAAGTTTACACCTGCCACTGTGTGGTTCCTCCACTGATGAGGGGTTAATATTTATGGTTATATAAACGAACCGCGGGTTTCGAATTTTAAGAAAAAAAAAATTGGGCAGAGGTACAGTTTTTTCAAATTAAACCTAACTAGTTATATAAAAAAATACTTATAATAAAATAAATTATTTAAATGGGTATAATACTAGAGGAAAGGCATTTTTTTATAAAATTACTTTTGCGGTACCTAATGAAGCCATTTGGTAACTACTTAGCTATAATATCCGCAAGGGGAGCTTAAAGTTCTAACGTGAGTAATAAGAGCTCTGTGGTAACCGCTGGGATATTATGCAGGATTGGATTTCCATTACTTTACCAACTTCACTCATAATGTCTATTTCAGCAAATCATTATGCTTCGTCATGATTAAATTCGCTTGACGAATTTGGATATTTTTTCTGAATCCTAGAAATTACCGCTTGCCGCTTTTATTTTGACATTCAATTGAATTCAATAAAATAATTAGCAGACTACGAATAAGAAAGTAATGAGCATAATAAAAAATTTTAAAACTACCAATATGCATTTTTCTCATGATCGAACGCAATATTTTTTTTTATATTCTCTAGCACCATCAGCACACAACGCCATCTAGTCAGAAATTATCAAAGCTTGTACTTACTTATAAACCGAAAAAGACATTCCTAAACTCTCACCAGATGTTTTACGTATTGTAAAAAATTATACAATATTTATGCAATAAATAAATATAACGAAATTATGTTCCCTTCTCCTTTTTCCAAATATGTAAGTTTAGTTATATTGTCTATGGCAGTGGCAATTAAAATTGATTATTGCAATACGACAATGGCAACATTGCGTCGTTAAGTCACGGAAAACCGAGTGTCATTGACCGAGTTATCACACGTAGGGTTTCGTCTAATAGGATTGTTAAATTAATAATTGATTTTATGTATTAATTTCATTACAAACACACTCAGCACAGTCGCCAAAATGTGGCTCGATCAAGCAGACGGCTTTGCCGAAATATTCAAGGGTTATTTACCCTATTATTTACTAGTCGTATTCCCAATTTTTATCATAATGTCCCCTGTGAATCCTGTAGCTGCTTCTCACGAATTTTCGGTGTATAGAATGCAACAATATGACCTACACACTGTTCCACACGGTAAGTTATTTAGTTTTTCTGTTAGGGCAATAAATGCATTCAATTATTTTTAGGTTATTTTCTTACTTTTTCAGCCAATTGGCTGAATAGATAAATTTATCTTCTAATTCATAGCTATTAAATCAACTTGGATTAATTGGGATCTCTTGGTCCATTGACTTATGTTATTGAACAGTTTAGTACAAGATATAAACTGTTGTTAAGAAAAAGATTTCTACTTTACTATGAATTCCAGATATTTATGTCGCATAAATTCTCATAAAATAGAGTAAAAAAGTTTCAATAACAAATCTCTCACCCACTTTCAATAATATTACAACTCAAAAAAAAGTTATTTGTAAATTATAACATATTTAATCACATAATCTTGTAAATTGTCAAGGTACAATTTAAAAATTTGTTTTAAATATCTCTACCTAGTATGTAGACTATATGTACCTATATATAAGTATGTAAATATATCCTGTTAGTTTATCCATCCTTGATAGGAAAGATTGACATTTTTAAAACTTGTAAGCATTCATTCCATCCTATAAAATTTCATCTACCCATTTGTAGGGGCCATGCATATGTTCATAGGTGGTGACGATTGCTTACCGACAGCTAACTTGCCAGTCTTTTTACAGGCTTTAATAAGAAAATCAAAATAAAATAATAATAGTTATCTCTATAGCTAATTCAGAGTATGACTTGCATTGAATTTGCACAGAAATAAATCTTCTTATCTTTGTATTTAGGACATGTTTACATAGTTATATATTGCTATCAACAATCTAGAATGTAGATATCAAACTTTGAGAATCTTTTGTATGTACCGTTATTTGGTTTATGCCAAAAAAACTTACTGTTTATGTTTTTTTATGTATTTCTCATCAATTCGGTATTTATTTGACAAATTCAGATTGGAAATGTTTGCAAATTATGTGTTTGACATAATTTAAAAATTTAAATTTATTTTCAAAACTAATTTCTTCAAAATAAAACAAATCATATATGTAGTTAAATTCATTATGTCTTGTCTTCCTGTAACACCAAATAAATGTTTGGACAAAGAATTGAATTGAAATTTTGAATAATACATAATGTAAAATGTGAATATATTATAATTACTTCATATATGAACTTTCTTCTACACTAAAATATATCTCTCAATTAATTTAAATTTTTGGCGATGGGAGACATCTAGTAACTGTTAAATGTACAATAAAGTATATTATTCCCAATTCAAGGCTGCCGCAGCTCAAGCTTCAACCTCGAAGGTCGTTCCCTCACCTCGTGGAGCACGGCGCGCCACTGCGTCGTCGCTCGGCTTCAGGACGTCACCATTGAACAGTTCATTGAGATTAGGGGCAAGGCTGGCGCATTGGTGCTGTTGTTGCCCAAGAATGACACGGTTTTGACGGATGATGAAAAGGAGGTGTGCACAATAAGTATTGTGTTGTTTGATAGTCCGTTTTATATTTATTTATTTATAAATTTATTTATTTACATTATTACATTATTTATAGCATTCAAATGCTTTATAAATTAGAAATTTTTATAGAATAGGAAAATTTCGATCACAAGATGGGATTCTAGGGCAACACCCTAGCATTTTGGCCAACTGTGAAATTGCATTCACCTAATCACCAAATCTTTTCAATTCTTAAAATTATTTCATTGGCTAGGTATGTTTTAATCCAATGTACGTAAGAACCTTGTTGTAAGCATAACTTATTATAAATGTCAAGGAAGGTGCAGCAAATTTTGTATTACATATTAACTTATGTGACAGATTCTCTGTTGAAAATATAGTAACTTATATGTTACAGTATTTAATTTAAAGAAATCATCTTCATTGGTCTCTTAACTTTGCTAAAAGTGATTAAGATATAGTTTGAATAGTAACAATATCACTACATAGTATAAAACAAAGTCGCTTTCTCTGTCCCTATGTATGCTTAAATCTTTAAAACTACGCAACGGATTTTGATGTGTTTTTTTTTTTAATAGATATAGTGATTCAAGAGGAAGGTTTAAGTATATAATTTATTATGTTTTAGACAAAGCGAGCGAAGCCGCGTGCGGAAAGCTAGTAAATTATAAAATATACTATGTTTTTCTTTAAATATACTTTTACTATCATTAGATCAACAACTATTTTTAACTATTTTTATTTATAAATGATTGCTTTTTACAGCATATCCACCTCCTCGAAGCGGTGATGTCACAACAAGAGATCAACATACCAGTATACTTTGCGCGATGGTCTCCGGAGTTTGAGTACATCATTAAGGATCTGCAGCACAGCTTCATCACAGATGAGAAGTCGGGGACTGCGCTAGAAGCTATGTTTAATACTGTCTCGTCTAATGGGTATCAGATTGGTGAGTAAAATGAAATTGTAAACAGATTTGTAATTGACTAGCTGCGCTCCGCGGTTTCACCCGCGTGGCTTCGCTTCTGTTGGTCTTAGCGTGATGATATATAGCCTATAGCCTTCCTCGATAAATGGGTTATCAAACACCAATAGAATTTTTCAAATAGGACCAGTAGTTCCTGAGATTAACGCGTTCAAACAAACAAACAAACTCTTCAGCTTTATAATATTAGTATAGATAATAAAATAAAAAAGGGACAAAGCCTATTCACTTTTGTTCACAACTTTAAGCAAAAATTTTAGGAAAAATTATTTAACATAGTAAAAATTTATCATGTAAATTTTTATCAAAAAATCAAATCAAAAATCTAAAATATTTATTCTGTAACAAATATGATTACAATTTTACAGTCATTGAGATATCCTTTTAAGCAATTAAATATTTTTATATGACCAAAGTGAATTAATTTTGTCATTTGATTTTGAATTACCTACCTAGATCTATTAAAAAAAAAATATTACGAAATGATATAATATATCCTGTGATGAAGTACCTATCTCTGCAAAAATATTTAGTGTATTCATTTATTTTATTTTATTAAGGCTCATTAGAAGCTGTACATCGATTGTTTTACATAAAAAATTAAAAAATGAGCACTGCATGCACTATAAAAATTAATAACATTAAAAAAAAATATATACACATTAAATAAAAAAGTGTAAGTATTATAGGTTACATCTTATAAGTTATAGTATCTCAATTTAATAAACTGTTATCTTATTTTAGTGGTGTCAACAGCAGCGCCACACAAATTGGAATCAAAGCCAGTGTCACTTCACGGCAAGTTGGTCGGCCGGTCAGCCACACAGACCATAGTGATCGCGGCACATTATGACGCTTCTAGCATTGTACCCGTGAGTAGCTTTTGGTGTTTATATGTTTTATGGATAATTAATAAATTTGAATACATACTTTCTTTTTTGGAGAAAATTTTATAATCCTACTAATATTATAAATGCGAAAGATTATATATGTTTGTTTGTTACTCATTCACACAAAAACTGCTGAACCGATTTTCATGTAATTTGGTACACACATATAGGGTAACTAGGATTAACACATTAAGGATAGTTTTTAGTGCATTAAAATCCTTTCAATTACAAGATCATACATTCAGTGAATAAAAATTCTAATTCAAATTATCTTTATTTGCGTAATGTTGTTACAAAGATGTTAGGTAGGTACAAATTATATAGATTCTTATACATGCTGCTTGTAGTTGAGCGTGCAAAAAATATTTAATTTTTTTATTTTTATTTATTTGGTTCACAACTTGGAATAGGCTATTTGACAGTATAAAAAATAAATTACTTTTTTGTGCAATCCATATATATATAAGGTTTTTGAAGCGATTTAAATTAATAAATGATATAAATAATAACTTATTTATTTATAAATCGTCGAGAAAAAACATCATATTTTTTAAAATTACCACGTGACCGAAAACATCCATGATTGGTTGCATCTGCCATGACGTCACAGCTGCTTAAATAACAAGTGATCCCAACGTTTACTCACGTCGTTGCTAAATTTCGCTTTTGGTTTTGTTTCTTGTATAACTTATTTCTTGTGATTCAAGGTGTCTGTAATCAGTTTTGTTCTTTACGTGTTATTTTTGTTTGTCATGGAACCTAATTTCGAAAAAGCAGATAGTAGAAATCTACCTAAAGTAAACGCTATAATGGTTGGCATGTTCTTAAAAACAACCCAGATTTTTACGCTCTTGAATTGAGAAATGTGAAAACAGCTACGTAAGTTAATATTTCAATCGTCATTCATTACCTTTTTAGTTAATTGTACCTACAAACATGAATCACAGTAGCACAATAATTATGAAGTATACATTTTTTAGGTTATTTGTTTTTCATTTCAGCCATCCAGTTTATAGGATCAAAATTGACGTGTTTGTATTGATTATTTTCAATATCAATACAAACACGTCATCGTCAATTTATATATATCATTATCTTACCTCAAGCAGGTAAGTAATGAGACGATTTATACTATGTATTGCAAATAAAATAAACTGCCTACTAGGTATTCAACACCATACTTACATCGAAGTGGTCTTCACAAAAAAATATTTAAACTGTTTTAATTGATATATCTAATATCACTTGGATTTCAGCGAGCTAACTGACACTTTCTACGCATTTTTATATCTTTTGGAGCACATATATAAATAGTTTGTCAGGGGTTTTAATAGTTGTATTTCTGCATCCAGGAACTACACACCACCTATAAGAGCTCATTTTCTGGTTTTTAAACAGATTAACTTAATTATGCTATAATTAAAACAAAAACGAACAATAAGTACTAGGAGCAAGTTGATGTTTACGCCGCTGCTGTGACGTCACCATGGTCGCGAGACGCCATGTTCTTCAAAATTGTGTTTTGGCGGCATATTTGAATATCATGTTTTTATTTTCCATTTTCTCAATGAATAACTACAAAAAATTAAGAAACATGTGTTTTGTGTGCTCTATAAACGTATCTTAATAATTTGAGACAGTTTTCAAAACCTTGTCAAATAGCATATTGACACAAACAGGCTTAAAAACTATTTACTAAAAAAAAAAACATTTGTGGTGTAATTCCTAACATTAAAAAATTCATTCATTCATTCCAGGATCTATCATTCGGCGCGGACTCAAACGGCTCCGGTGCTGTAGCACTACTAGAGTTAGCCCGTGTCTTCTCTCGCCTCTACTCGAGTCCCGCAATGAGAGGCGCACCAACTTTGATATTTGCCTTAATGTCCACGGGACACTCGTTGAATTACTTCGCAACTAAGAAATGGTTGGAGGAACATTTGGATACGGCTGATTCTTCGTTGCTGCAGGTTTGTGTGGGGATGTTATTATTGATGTAGGTAAATAAAGGGTTGTTATTTGAATTGAAAATGTGTCAATATTTTTTTACAAATATTAAAATATTTTTAATAGGTTAGGTATAAGGTTACTTTTTCTTTAAATGTGTATATAATGTATGTAGTTAGGTAAGTTATTATTTTTCTCTATTTTGACAATTCAAAAGCGCTTCTAAGCGAAGCCTAGTGGAAAAGTTTTAGTTTGAGTTTTTAACCGTAATTTGTAATTATAAGCACATAATACAAATTAAATATTGTAATTACAAATAACACTATTTGATATAGCTTAACAACGCTACCGCTGTATAGGCATATGCGCGGCGAGGCGGAAGAGAGTACCGACCGTTCCGTTTCTTTCTAACTTCTATCTCGTGCTCTTTCTTACCCGGTCCCTCACCGTACATACCTACTCCGCCCTACAGCCACTGCGGTCAAGCTATACCAGCTACAATAATATTTTTTTTATATATTACTAGCTTTCCGCCCGCGGCTTCGCCCGCATTTTCAAAGATAAACCCGCATAGTTCCCGTTCCCGTGGGATTTCTGGGATAAAACCTATCCTATGTGTTAATCCACGTTACCCTCTATATGTGTGCTAAAATTCATTGTAATCGGTTTAGTAGTTTTTGCGTGAAAGAGTAACAAACATCCATACATCCATACTTACAAACTTTCACATTTATAATATTTAATAGGATAACCTAAACATTCAAACTCAAACTCAAACTCCAACATTTATTTATTCAATAATTAGACCTCTTATAGAAGCACTTTTGTAACGTCATTACATATTTTAAAATTTACCACCGATTCGGAAAGCAGTATCTACGGAGAACCGGCAAGAAACTCCATAGTTGCTCTTTTAAATCATGTCAGTTTTACAATTTTACAAAATACATATGTAACATCATATATTATAATAACATGCCAAAGAACTGTCCTGTGGTTTTTACGCGACAACCAGGGGCGTGCACAGAGTTTTTGGACAGGGTAGGCAGAAATATTGTAATGATATTAAGTCATAAAAACTAATATTTCATATTGCAGTACTGATATTTGATTGGAGATACATAGTATTTCCGCAAAATAATGGAAAACATAATATCACGAACATAGGTCATATTATCTATAAAATAATTGTCAAAGTAGGTATGATATCCTAAGTCCTAACTAGTATTCTATATTATGTAATTAATGATTAACTTTACCTTTGTGTATTACAAATTCCGGTATAGATCCATTTATAGATCGGCCTTTTTCCTATCACTCTCTGTTTGATAAAAGTTAATTCATAAAACAAAAATAAGAATTTTTCGTTAAATTAGGTATACCTACCTTATTATCTTACAAAATACACTGATAATATACATAATCTATTTAGTTACTCTCAAAACACTTCACTTGCAAATTGTCGTAGTAAACATTATTAATTTTCTCAAAAAACAAATTTAACCTCAAAGCACCTCAAAGTAAACGTTTGTTATTTCCAAAACAAAACAAACGAATAATGATACTATTTGCAGATGGTCTTTACCGCTACAAAATTGTATACATTATCACACTTCTTAAATTGGTCGCATATTCAACTTCAGTTTCGACTTCCGATGTAGTTCCGAATTCGGTTCGTACCTAATTCGTATATCTTCGTAAAAAGACACTGCCTACCTTGTGTGTTTGTGTGCGTGGTTTTATTACATCAGTGTGCCGTGTTTATAGGCACGCACACATATAAAATATGCGTAGACACGCAGAGCACACATATAAAAACTTAGACACGGATAGTTTGTGTCTTTGCCGTCCCGTGACGTACTGGGTCCTGTGGCGGCGCTAGTGCAGCGCATGAATAGTGTCTTGAGCCGAGCGTGTTATAGAAATTAGATAATAATGCTACCAAAATACCGATAGATGGATCTAAAATATACTTGAAATATAGAGGAAATATATTTTTATTTCATAACTACATGGCGCAATTAATAAAATTTAATGACGCTGTGAATTTCATTTATGCATATTAAATATTGATCAGAGTTTGGTAAATGGTAGGGTAGGCAGTGTCTTTATGTCTTTATGGAATGCACGCCACTGGCGACAACCCTCCATGGGTTTTTATCATCCATTCCAGGACGTATCGTTCGTGCTATGTCTCGACTCCCTAACCTCGGGTGCTCCATCCCTGCACGTGTCGAAGCCCCCTCGTCCCGGGAGCCCTGCGCACTCTATACTGTCCCGTTTGCAAGTGCGCGCTCTACACAAGAAGATCAATCTCGCGGACGAGCTACTGGCTTGGCCTCACGAGCGGTTCAGCATTCGCCGGCTGACCGCATTGACGCTAAGCGCACTGCAGGTACATTTACTTATGAGTTTTTTTAGTGGAACGTCAGTTCGCTGCAGGTAAAGTGGCCCGTCAGTTCGTTGCAAACTACAGAGTGAAATTAATGTAATTTACATCCATTCTTGACTTAAAATGTAGATCTATTATTATCTACTAAAACGATGAAATTTAGTGCAAAAGCCCCTTAGATAATATCATTAATTCCTTTACAAATTAAAGATTTTAAACGCGATTTACTCAATATATTATTATCCCGACGTTTCGTACACTGCATAAAATCCATTTAGACTGCAGGCCCATGTTGAAAAATTTATGGGTCATTTGAACCACCAGGTGACCTATCTAGAACGATATAAGAGCATAAAATAATAAGATTCAGCACTATAACGTCACTTGTAAGCTTTCCACCTGAGAGCAGAGGGGCTAGTGTGAGTTTGATCGAGTACGAAACGTTACTA
Source organism: Colias eurytheme (assembly GCA_907164685.1). Taxonomy (NCBI): domain Eukaryota; kingdom Metazoa; phylum Arthropoda; class Insecta; order Lepidoptera; family Pieridae; genus Colias; species Colias eurytheme. Next base: position 18,506 of record CAJQZN010029939.1, on the reverse strand, counting down.
TCGCGTCTGCGTCACAGCGAAATTTGTATGGGGAATCAAAGCTTCCCCATACGTCCGCTAGGGGCGCTGTTCGATTTCCCATACTAATTCGGCTGTGACACAGACGCGATAGTAACGTTTCGTACTCGATCAAACGCACACTAAGGGTACAGATGAGAATTCGAAAGTACAGGTATTGTACAAAGTCAAAGTCTGCCTGTACTTTCGAATCAAATGACCCATAACTTTTTCAACATGGGCCGGTAGTTAAAATTAAATCTTTAATGTCTACATGTATAATACTCGCGTACAAACAAACACACAAAAATATTAAAATTAATTCAAGCATCATATCATAATGTAATTTAATACTTTCAGAGTCACAAATCGCCATCGCGCAGTTCCCTCCTCGACACGCCCTCGGAAACGGCTGTGCACAATTTGATGGAAAACATTAAGCTCACCGCGCGAGCGCTCGCATCTCACGTGTATAATATCACCGATGAAACTAATGAAGAAGATTCCGTTTTGTATGATGACGCGTTGGTAAGTTATTTTTTACTAGCGGTCCGCCCCGGCTTCGCCCGTGGTACATATTATTTCGCAATAAAAGGTAGCCTATGTTCTTTCTCAGGGTCTAAAGATTATCTGTGCCAAATTTTATCAAAATCGGTCCAGTAGTTTATGCGTGAAAACCATACATACATACATACAAACCTTTCCTCTTTATTACCCGACTACGGCAAAGCAAAAGGAGGGTTATGATTTTGACAGGCTATGTATGTATGTATGTATGTATGTATGTATGTATGTATGTATGTTCATCTGTTCCCTCGTAACTTCTAAACTACTTATCAGAATTCGACAAATGACATATCATTAGAAGCGTCTTAATTGTCCGCTGGTTATAGGCTATATGGGGTTTCACAAAATCTAATGTGGCGCCCTCTAGCGGACAAAACATACAGAGTAAAAAAATAAAGTTAAGATAAATATGCCGTGTTTGGTATCATTTGAAAGCTTTTTACTTGCACATTTTGAATATATATATATTACTAGCATTTGCTTGTGACTTTACCTGTATTCATGGGCTGATTGCATATAATTCACATCTTTTCGTTCCTAGCTTCTTTATTAGTTCATCAATTTAACTTTTGTCAATATTATGCGCCAAAAATACACTTTAACTTCAAAATAGTACAAATAATAAAAAGTAAAACAACATATATCTACCGTAGCACTTTGACAACGTGTGACTACGCCTTTCCAAACATGAAAATTTATCTCTACATAGTGGAATTCTGAAAATCTTGTTTTATACTTTTTCAGCGTCGTTTTTTGTCGTAGTTGGGTTTTAGTTGTTTTACTTTTTATTATAATATTAGTATAGATTAGTATAGACTAGCTGTGCTTCGCGGTTTCACCCGCATAGCTCCGCTTCTGTTGGTCTTAGCTTAATGATATATAGCTTATAGCCTTCCTCGATGAATGGGCTATCTAACACCGAAAGAATTTTTCAAATAGGACCAGTAGTTCCTGAGATGAGTGCGTTCAAACAAACTCTTCAGCTTTATAATGTTAGTATAGATTCAGCTTACAAAAATTTGAAAGATTTCAACGTACTTTTTATAAATGATGATGTTTTCCGGGTATTTAACCCGTGACACGTTCTACGCACAATATTTGTGTCGTAACGCAAATTGTACTGTAGCGTCCTGCGCACAAACTCTGTGCCTAACGCGGCCCGTGACATTGAAGGTCATCAGTAGAGACTTACAAGTGAATGTTTCCAGTATAAAAAATATTTCTCTATGCCTTAAACATTTATAATTCGAATCGACACGACTCCGAGACAGGCAATAGAGACCAAAACCACAAAATAAAAAAAAAAAGTGAATCATTGATTGAGTTGCGTCATCGGCCATAGTTTGTGACATTTGTCTTGTTCAACGAATATTTGGATTGTGAATTATGCCGAGAGGAATAATTAGATGAGTGATAATTGAGACGTATATTACTGGAAATTGTACGTAGAATACGTTTATGATATTGGTTTTAGGGATATTTGAAGAATACTCAGTGAAAAAGTGTCTCAACTTTTCAGTGCGGAAGACGCAAAATGGCACTTTTTTTCTTGTTTGTGAATAATGGAGATTTGTTATTATTTATAGTGAAATACGTTGTGTTAAATGTGTGAAAACATAAGTGAATGTATTTGGCAATCGTGTAGTGATATGAAAACGTGAATATGATCATTTGATAACTCAGAATTATCATGTAAGTGTTAGTATGTAAGCAATTAAAATTAAAACAAAATTAAATCAATTTCTATAATTATATAGAAAAAATATATCGTCATGATTACATTTTTATGCTATAACTAGTTTCTTCTTCTTTCCAAAAATATATCATACATGGCATATAATTATAGAACAATAGGGTAAATAAAATTTTCAAACTTGGTAGTCATAAAAAAGCTAGATTTCGTGAACTCCCTTGACACTATCGGGATCGGTGCCGGCTGTGCGCCAGACGCGTGATAGGTTAAAAAAATTACTAGTCGTTCTTATAGAGATAATAAGAAGGTTTTGCAAAATTACAATACAATAAACGAAATTTCTCTTACAAATGTCCGTATATTTGTAACACACTAGCATAAAATGCTTGAAGTGACATTATACATGAATGAGTCTCGTTAGTGAAATTGGGTTAAAATTTAAAACTCGTAAAACATCACGCCAAATGATTTATTGATTTATTGAAATTGAACTTCTTTTGCGGCGTTGGGTATAAAATCTTAAACTCGCGTCAGGACACGTGGCCTGATCGAAAAAGCGTAAGACGGACTTTTTTTTAGCCCTTATATTCCATGCGTAAGACCGATACCATTCCAAAATATCAAACATACTGAACGTTAATAATCAAGTTTTCACTTCTGCCGGCACTCCCGGAGTGCAACCCGTCTTTTTTTTTAATAGCATTTGTATAAATAGCAATAATTGTTTAATAATAATTTATTACTTTTACAGAATGTAGACGAGTCGTCAGTGATGCAGTGGTATAAATATTTGTCGTCGCAATCTCGCTCACCACACGTGTTAACTACACAGACTGGAGGTAAATACATTTATAGCTAAGTATACTAGCTTAAGCACACGGTTTTGTTTATGTACAATATTGAATTATTCAAAAATAGACTGAAGCTAATTAAAACATTGTAATTAATTTAGTTAAATTTGAGAAGGCTTTCCTATATACCATCTTTGATTAAAATTTATATTCACACTATGTTTCTTATTATTTATGGAAAATTCATAAAAAAGCACTTGTCATTCCTTTCCTGAAAAAAGAATTATTTATAACAACAAATAATACTCTATGATATAAAAAAAAATAAAAAATCTCCCAAAAACGTGTTCCCTCACACAAGTTTTAAAGTGAAACTTTTATTACATCGTCTCAAACTTTTTGGTCTGTGTAGCGCATGTAGCGTGCGACCGTCACGCGACATGCGCTACACAAAGCAGTGTTCGGAACCGTTCGAACAGTTTCACTTTTACCGTGGTTTCATAAAACCACACAACATTTTTAATTAATATTATTTTACAAGTATAATTAATATAATCTCCTATATCCAGGTATAACAGGTGCCCTAGAGCGAGCATTATCCCGTTACATGGAGGTAGTGAGTTCGAGCCACGCGGTGGACAAGCGTGAGCCGGAGTTCGCGTTGTACGGACCGACCAAGGCCGTTTTATATGTATATAGGTGGGTAAACGATCATTAATTCAGCTATGAAAGAAAATAATTTATGGAAATTTCCTTAGGTTTTCATACATCATCCCTCTCTCATATATATACAGTGGTGGACGTTTAATTAGAAACTCGTAACACGATGAAGTAGTCATCAAATTCATTTAACATTTACGTATTAACGTATTAAAGATTAAGTATTATTTCGTATGTAATAGAACACCCGTTTATCTAGTTTTATAAGACAATGCTTAATTTTAATCAAACATTAGCTTAAATTAATAAAATTAAACAACTTTAAGTGAAACCTGATTTCCGAGTATTTTCAGTCTGGACAACAAATTAGAAACAACATGCTTCGCGTGATCCAAAGTCAAAACCTGTTGAAATGCCGCCAATATTCTTTCTTCTACAAATATTTTCACCGTTTTTTAAACATTCTATCTAAAAGTTTCTGAAAATTAATTTGCTTTACAGTATAAATGGTTAAAAGTATAATTTATGACCAATCAACAAGAAAAATAATTTTAAGTTTACATTTTGACAAAAACTAGAGTTACAGGAAAATTGCAAATCATTTAGAGTGTTCGATAAAAATATATTCAATGCTATAGTTTATTTAAAAGAGCATGGTACTTCCGAAAAAGTGCCTATAAAAGCTCTATCATGAAAAACCACTGCACGCGAGGATAGGCAAATGATTCTTTTGGCAAAGATGGATCCATTTATAAGTTCAAATTCTATTATAAAATTAGTTTTTTCCGAAGATGAACCTCGCAATGTGTCGATGAGATCGGTTCGCAGGCGGTAATTTGAGGCAAAATTTTTTGGAGAGACTCCAGGAAAGTACAGCTTCTTAAAAGGAAGGGAACAACGTGTTTCATTTACTTAGAAATATTGCTAGTGGACAGTACGCCAGTGAAAAAGTTTTATTTTGGGATGAAACTAAAATTAATTAAATGGCAAAGGATACACGCGTCGTTAAGTTAACCAGGCCTTAGATAATAAATAAACAGTTAAGCATGGCGGAGGAAACATTATAGTATGGGCATGTATGGGGTTGTTTTTAGACTGTTATAATCTTTATAGACAACAACGGCTTTACAACGTCGTGCCTTAGATTGTATGAGATTTTAACACGTTTGCAAAAACATATTTTCTATTAGAATTGGAACCTTTAAATGGATCCATCTTTGAGAAAAGAATTATTTGCCTATGCTCGCGAGCAGTGGTTTTTCATGGTCGAGCTTTTTTAGGCACTTAATCAGAAGTACCATGCTCTTTTAAATAAACTGTAGCATTGAATATCTTTTTATCAAACACTCTAAATGATTTTATTTTTTCCTGTAACTCCAGTTTTTGTCAAAATGTAAACTTAAAATTATTTTTCTTGTTGATGGGTCACAATTGTTACTTTTACCCATTTATACTGCAAAGCAAATTAATATTCAGAAACTTTTATACGGAATGTTTAAAAAACGGTGCCAATATTTGTAGGAGAAAAAAATATTGTCGGCATTTCAACAGGTTTTGACTTTGGAACACTCGAAGCATGCTGTTTCTAATTTGTTGTCCAGACTGAAAATGCTTGGAAATCAGGTTTCACTTAAAGTTGTTTAATTTTATTAATTTAAGCTAACGTTTGATTAAAAATAAGCAATTTATTATAAAACTAGATTAACGGGTGTTCTATTACATATGAAATAATGCTTAATGACTAATACGTTCATACACAAAAGTAAATAAATTTGATGACTACTTCATCCTGTTACGTGTTTCTAATTAAACGTCCACCACTGTAAATATATTTTTCATCCCTTTTAGAGTCGAAAATTTTGTGATTTTTAAATTCGTTATAATTTGAATTTATATTTTTTGTTTTATGGCATTCAAATGCTTTTTGAATGCCATAAAACCAAAAATATAAATTCAACAAAAAAGGTCGTGTTCCATCGTTACAATATTGTATTCACTGAAAAGTGCTTCATATTGGTTGAAATGGTTGTTAATCATCTCAATAGATGGCGCGCGGTGTGTCCCTTCAGACACATAAAACTGAAAGAATAGAATAAATTCGATCACTCGGGCGGGTCACGAGTGGCTGAGTTGGTGAGGCATCCGCCCCGGAATGGCGCGAAGGATGCGGGTTCGAGTCCCGCCTCGTGATCGAATTTTTTCTATTCCTTATAAATTTATATTCGTTATAATTATCGAAATGAAACTTCTTTAGGCACGTTGAGAGTAAAATTTCAAGGTCGCAATAGCATTACCGTCACGTTGCAATACATGGCATATTTTGCTATCTTTGAATCTTGCCAAAGAAGTTTCACTTCTGATATTTGTGCTCAATACACACGCTCTTTTTTAATTTTGATGGCTGTCATTTTATTGAAAAATAGAATAAATTCGACCAAAACTTTATAGGAGTTATACTAATTTGTGTTTATTTTGTTTCAGCGTAAAACCAGCAGTATTCGATCTCATTCTAACACTAGCAATAGTCGCGTATCTGTCTCTAGTCTACTTCGCGATACAACTGTTCCCGCGCTTTTACACAGAGTATGCGAAAATTATCACGGGAAAAGAAAAAGTTTATTAAAAAAAAAACATGTCACTTTGGGCGCCAAGTTTTTTTTTATTATCGTCACTTATTAAAAAAAACTATGTCACATTGGGCGCCAAATTTTTTTATTATTGCCACATTGGGCGCCAAGTTTTATTTATTTATTTAGTACAAAATTATACTTGAACGTTTTGGTATATTGTTGTAAAAAAATCATTTTATTGTAAGTAATGAATACCAAATAGGGATTTTGAGGGTGGCTGTAAAAGTTTTTAAATGGATTGAAAACCGCTTAACAGTTATTGATAAAAATTTGCAGGTCAATAGTATCTTAAATGTTATATTTTGTTTACCGTCCTAAAGTTCCTGCAAAGAAAACATATTACTGGATTTAAATTTGTATAATTTATTGCATCAAAGATAATATGTATGTTTTTACGAAAAAATATAAGTTAATACCAGATATAAGAGAGAATATTGGAGAGAGATATTTAATTCATCCAGATAAAGCAATACTTTCGATTAAGAAAATTTGATAAATAAAGCTACATAATTAGATTTCTAAAAATTATGGAATTACATTTATATATATATGAATTAATCTCGATTCCAAAATAAAGAGACTTGTACAAAAATTGTTGCAATCGAAGACGTCTAAAATTTTATAAAATAATAAAATTTTTATCTACATATTTTATTTGCTTTTGAAGTGAAACTTCTTTAGGCGCAGTGAGAGTTACATTTCTAGATCGCGTCATGGCAATACCGTCACGTCATAGAGTCTACGATTTTGGTACCTTTGAATCTTGCTAAAAGAAGTTTCACTTCTGACACGTGTGCTCGGCACACACGCTCTTGTTTTAAGATCGAGTTGTATTTAGTGGAAGGCTAGTCTGACTGCAGTCAGTTATCTAATAAAGTACATATTTAACTTTTGTTAATCTATTGTCAAGTAAAGAACAGCTAAAACCGTAGAGTCACTATTGTAATTGTTCATTTATTTTTGAACTATATAATATTAATAATGTTACCTCAACTACAGTTGCGTTAATTGTGATCCACATATATGAAATAGTTATTATTTTCCTAATATATTCATATTTTATTTCTCAGTTTTTCAGTGTCAAATAAGGTTTTGTGTGACGAAACCATACATATAAGGTTAAAATAGTTATTTATTTAAAATGAAATACAAAGCTATTCAATAGTTTTTTTGTTCGTTCAATGTTTATAATATAATATTATGTACCTATAATTATTCGTACATATTAAGTGTGTTATTTTTTGATGATTTTCATATTTGCTCATAATAAGACATATTTGATTTATTTTGTGTTGTCAGATAAATAAAAATCTTTTCTAATCAAGATTAAATTATTCACTTTATATAAAAGTAAGCTAAATTATTATCAAAGACAAAAATATAATTTCGTCCGTTGTACTATCATATTTTTTAATTATAAGTGCTTTAAAACACATCAACAAAGTCTATGGATTTGTTTTAAAATCTTGATATGGAACTTCAAAAAAATAGAAAATAATTTATAAAATATATATATAATTTAACTTCAAGGAATGTTCTAGCAAAATGCATTTAATTTTCCATAGATTTTGGTGATGTCAATATGCGTGAATGACGTATCGTTATTTATTTAAAGGTATCTCAAATGTATTTGCATGGGTTTGCATTTTTGTATGATTTCCTTTCCAAATATTATGCGTAAATTATGTAAAAATTGAAGAAAAATGTTTCAAAAATGTGCTTTATATTTTAAGGTGTATGAATTCGAACAAAATATTGTCTTGTGGTTTGGTGTAAGCGATAAGTGGTAGTTATTAGTTATAAATAAAACTCTTTGTTTTTATAACAGTTTTTTATTTTTTCTCCTTGTAAAAATACAGATACAAAATATAAGATAAAGCTACCATACACACCATTTTATGGCACTAAACTTACACTATGAGTATGATTGCTTAGTCTATTCTGATAACTTACAAAAATTACTTATATTTCATAATGTTTAAACCTAATTACATGAAACAATATATTTTATACAAAGTTTGTAGCATATTTTTTATTCAAAGTACAGTTTTGAATGTATTCTTATTACATAGCTTGCTTTTAAACATTATTTTATTCAAAATAAAGGAAGGAAAGACAGATAATTTAAGAATACATGATATCATACGACAATATTATCAATAGTCGTACAGATTATAACTAAATAGAAATACTATATTCTTAATTATTTTACGCGTCGAAAACTTCAACAGAAGCCGCTCCGTTGATGTCCTTCAGTTCGTTGGATTTGAACGTCGCTACGAAGTTAATCTTGCCCAGTTTCTAGAATTTTAAATAAAAAGTATTAATAAATTGAATTTGAGTTTTATTTTTTTATATTTAGATAGATCTCGTACAATTTAGATATTATGCGATTAAAGAAGTAGGCATAGGACAGGTTTCTATTTGAAAATTGATGATGTGTGTAGAATATAAATATAACATGAACTGCTGCTGGAGAGGAACTCACCGAGAGGGAGCTTTACTTATGACATGTCCCGAAATTTTGTGTCAGTGTTTCAGGTCATTTGTAACAGGATGGCGGTTCTACAGGGGTCTTAGTACGCAATGACAAAAAGATAGATGATGGTTAGAACGCTGATACCGGATACCTTAAGGTATCCGGTATACTGTAATATTTATAGTACATACTGTAATATTTATATTAGAGAATCTTAACATAAAATATTATAGTATCTTCACCGTGTGTGACGCACTTTAATTAATGACACTACTTACAGTAGGCTGCACCGGTAGTGTAACCGTGACCGAAATTATAATTCACTGTATGATGATAGCATTGTGTTAATGCTGATAATTTAATAAATACTTACAGTAGGTTGAACCTGCAGTGTGGCAGTAACCAACCCCTTCCCCTCAACATCTCCCACGGGCAACCTCACAGTGCGCGGGGTGACCCCGGAGCTTGAGAGACGGAACTCGCCCCCCGTGAGGGGGTGCTCCAGGGGGTTGGGGAAGGACAGCTCCAGGGTACAGGGGGAACCGAGGATGAGGTCCTCGTTGAACTGGGGGATGGAGAAAACGTATTTAGTTTTATAACATTACAAAAAAATTTTTCTTTATTTTTTTTTAATATTCAGATATCCGTAATTAGTAAAGTCTTTATAGCTTTGTATTGTCAGTATTAAAATTTTAGAGTAATATGACACTGTTTTTTTATTCATATCGCTAGGGAAGACCACGATCTTACCTAGATAAGATGTAAAATATGAATACATTTTTAAAGAATAGAAAATTTCGTTCACCAGACTGGTGGCCGTGATTCTAGGTGTTGCCCCGGTGGCCGGTATGGAAAAAAGACGCGGCTTCGAATCCAACCTCGAAATCGATAAAAATTTCTCAAATTTAATTTGATGAAAACCTCTAACATAACAAGAATAGTAAGAACTTAAAACTTCTGAATTTGAACGCAAATGAAAACTGCCCAAAGTACTACACTAACCACATAAAAAAAACTGCTATTATGCTATTTGATAGATAGATAGATAGAAAACACTTTATTGTACAATGCACACAAAAACAAAATTTACAAAAACTATATTAAGTATTAACTTAAAATAAATGTACAATTTGGCGGCCTTATCGCTTTTAAGCGAATCGCTTAAGCATTTGGTTAATAGATCATAATAAAATATTTATTTTATCCATCAAAACAAGATCAAAACCTCTTCACTTACCTTAATATTAATATTAGGCTTCAACACTTGGAAGTCATCATCATCAGCCCAGGACTGCTTGGTATCGTCCACTATGGCCATTGCTGATATCTTCACATTGCAATATTCTACCAATTTTGGGAGATACTCCTCTGCTGTTACTAGTATGCTCACTTGTTCCTCTAGAAAATAAATTTGGATTATTATGTAAGAACCTACTACAAATAAATAAATAAAGCATTTATTAACAATCTTAAATGTAACATTTCTTCTTAAAACTACTTTTAAAGTAATATTAAACACGCAAGTTTATGAAAGCAACATAATTAAAATTTTGTATTAAACACCGGTTTCATGATTGTCTTGCTCTTTGGCATTTGGCACTTTAAATGATTAGGCACCAATAAATTAGTTCTAGATATGTAACGTAATAAAATCTGATCTTGGCGGAAGACGCGAGTTCGAATCCCGGTTCGTGATCGAATTTTTGTGTTCCAACACCACTTTCTATTTGAACTGCTTTGATATTTTAAATAATCGACTACTCGAGCCTTCAATATTTCTGAGATTTCAAAATAAGTAAATGTCTAAAAGAAAAATATTTACTTTTCTGAGGTCCCACAAAGATTTTGCCTTCGACTTTCTTTAGCAGATCCGCTTTGACACCATTGTAGAAGACACTTGTGGCTGATAACGCTGCTTTTATGTTACGACCCTGCGATAAAACAAATAAGATTCTTTTTTTTTTATTATTTCCAATGAATACTGTACAAAATAAAATCTTAACTTCTAAAAGTAGGTATTCAAAGCTGCTACTTATAACAAACGATCATAAATTTTAGAAACACATAAATGATAGTTATAAGTGTAGTGTCAATAAGTTCAATTATGAATCAACGAGAAATGAAAATAAATATAAAGTTTTATAACAGTGCACGAGATTATTTGAATTAGATCCGGCTCGAAGGACCATACAATCTAAGTAAATTTTAAATGGTCTTTAAATCCTTCATAATCTTAATACATATATATAAATCTCGTGTCACAATGTTTGTCCTCAATGGACACCTAAACCACTTATCCGATTATAATAAAATTCGAACACCATGTGCAGTTTGAACCAACTTGAGAGATAGGATAGTTTAAACATGTAGGTACCACGGGCGAAGCGGGGGCGGACCGCTAGTATGATATAATTACCTGATCAGACGTGTTCTCAATATCCACAGTGACCCTGAAGTCCTTGCCAATGGGCACTGTGTCGATGTCTCGCAGCTTGAACGTCACGTCGTTAGTTAGTGAGGACGCTACTGCGTAGTACCTGGTATGGGGAAATTTTTGATTAGTTGATTTAGGGAATGTGGTTTTGTGTGGAAGGCGTGTTGTGCATGTAGAGCGTCATGTAGAATGTAGTATGTAGAGCTTCATGTAGTGTGTAGTTTGTAGAGCGTTATGTAGAATACGGTCTGTAGAGCGACGTGTAAAGAGCGCTAAGTAGAGCGGTATGTAGAGTGTATTTAGTGCGTACCGGAGCAATATGTGGAGCGCATAGAAATCTTAATAACAAGACACTATTTAGTGTGTCTATGGTGGAGCGATATGTAGGGAACAGTTTATAGAGCGCCATATAGAGTGTATCGGGTAAAGCGATGTGTAGATCACATTTAGTAGATTATAGAGTGACAAGTAGAGGCGCAGTCAATATGTAGAGCGGTGGTCCACTTTAGCATGTAGGGCGATGTGTTGCGTGTATGTTGTTTGTAGAGCGATATGTAGAGCGCATAGTTAATATGCACAATGTAGAGCGACGTGTTGCGATTAATATGTAGAGCGTACATAGAGGTGCAATCAGTATGTATAGCAATATGTAGAGCGACGGACAGAGTGCAGAATGTAGAGCGACGTGTTGCATGTGGTATGTAGAGCGACATGTTAAGGCGCAGTCTGTATGTATAGCAATGTGTAGAGCGACGTGTTGCATGTAGTATGTAGAGCAGCATGTAGAGTGGCATGTACAGCGGTATGTGATGCGGTATGTAGACCGGTATATAGAGCGATATGTAGAGGCACAGTCAGCGTATATAGCGATATGTAGAGCGACGTGTTGCATGTAGTATGTAGAGCGACATGTTAAGGCGCAGTCAATATGTATAGCGATATATATAGCGATGTGTAGAGTGACGTGTTGCATGTAGCATGTAGAGTGACATATAGAGCACCTCTTGGCCCGCTCGGAGTACCGCACGCCGTTCCACAGCGCGAGGCGCTCGGACGCGGTGCCCTCGCGGTGCTTGTACAGCGCCGTGACGTCAGCGCGGTGTGTGTGTAGTGTGTAGTGTGTAGAGTGACATGTAGAGCACCTCTTGGCCCGCTCGGAGTACCGCACGCCGTTCCACAGCGCGAGGCGCTCGGACGCGGTGCCCTCGCGGTGCTTGTACAGCGCCGTGACGTCAGCGCGGTCTGCGTCACCCAGCGGGTCGAACACGAACGGCTTCTTTGTGAGCACCATGCGACCGATGCTGTAGGGGAAAAGTTTCTTTTAATTAATAGAAATGAGAGTTAAACCAAAAAAAAGACGTGTTGCACTCCGGGAGTGCCGGCAGAAGTGAAAACTTGATTATTAACGTTGAGCATGTTTGATATCCATCCATCTTACGCTTTTTCGATCAGGTCACGTGTCCTGACGAGAGTTTAAGATTTTATACCCATTACAGAAAAAGTGCTCAACGCCGCTAAAGAAGTTTTCACTTCGAAAAGACGTGTGGCACTCGGGGACTGCCGCGGTAAAGCTATTGCATGCTATGCCTTCAAGCCACACCTCCGCGCCCGTCGGAGTGGGGAGCGTGAGGTATTTCGTTACTAAATTTCTGGATTCGGTCCCCGCGCTCAAGGCCCGCGATAGAAGCTATGCAATAGCTTAAAAATGTCACACGACAGTCCATCATAATATCGACAAGGACGATTTAAGAGCCTATTTTTAATTTAATTCATAAACAACGATATGGATATAGGAAAGTGGAAACGCACGATAAAATACCTAAACTTAAAGGAAGTTGAATAGGGCATACATATAAAAAAAAGACGGGTTGCACTGGGGGAGTGCCGGCAGAAGTGAAAACTTGATTATTAACGTTCAGCATGTTTGATATTTTGGAATGGTATCCGTCTTACGCATGGAATATAAGGGCTACAAAAAAAAAGTCCGTCTTACGCTTTTTCGATCAGGCCACGTGTCCTGACGCGAGTTTCAGATTTTATACCCAACGCCGCTAAAGAAGTTTTCACTTCAAAAAGAATCAGTACATAACACGTAAGGGGTGCACGTAAAAAGACGCACCAGTAAAGACTTGGCAAGTTTATAGGCCTTTATACTTTATAGCCTTGCTGAAAATTGTAAGACGAATACTTACTGATAGTTATTAGTATCCACCATCGAGAACCCAGTTTCCTCTTCAGGGTCTCTCCTCCACCTCATCAGGTCAGCGTTGACTGAAGCCAGCATGAACTCCACGTCATATCCTAAACCTATCACTCCTTGTTTGATCGCTTCTAGCGGAGCCGGTCCGCATTGGAACTGGCCTGATGATGTTTCCTGTGGCGTAGCATCAATTGCTTGCCAGCCGCCGTAGCCTAATTAATTTGATTTCAAAATTATGGACAGAATAGTTGTGATATTTTTTTTATATCGGTAAAGAACCACAAAAAGAAGATGTGATAGATATTATTATTAGGCATTTTAAAAATGTTAAAACATTAGATAAACTTAATTCCAAGCAAAATTGAATAACAAAATCAAATTCCAAAATATTTATATAAATAACAGTCCAGAACAAAAATCTCACTCACCAGGTGGCAAATCAGGTCTGGCCATCCACACATCATTCCAAACATGGTAATTCCAGATGGAATCAGCACCTTCTGGGTTATTAGGATCATAGTCCATTTCTTCCATAGTTTCAGTGTAGTATTTGTCCACTGTGAGTGAACTGTTTGCATCGTGGGCTGATACCAAATTGGATACCACTCGGGAAGGAATGCCGAGTGCACGGCATACTATAAAGATAAATAAATAATAAATAAATAAATATTATAGGACATTATTACACAAATCGACCTAGTCCCACAGTAAGCTCAATTAAGGCTTGTGTTGTGGGTACTAGGCGACGATAAATATAATATTTAATAAACACATATAAACACCCAGACCCAAGAACAAATAATTGAGTTCATCACACAAATATTTGCCCTGACTGGGGATCGAACCCGGGACCGTCGGCTCAGTAGGCAGTTACTTTACCACTGCGCCAACCGCGTCGTCAGAATAGGTATAATAAATAAACAACAACAAAAAATATATTGTGTTTTTTTTTAATCGATTGCAATACTCTGAATACATTGGCAATCACAAAATTATCTCTTTCATCTGCTTGATGATAAACAAATGAAAATGCACAGGTATCGGCTGTTCGTTTTCCTATTCATATAACTATTTTCTAAATTATTTGTTTACTTAAGATTCTAAACAAGATTTAGACTTAGATTGATCTGAGTCACGTATGTACTCTAAACATGCAGATCTAACAAAGCTGATTGAATTTTTACAAATCAAAACAAACTCGTCTTAATACACGAGGAATAAAAAATAAAATTCAAAGACCAGCAATTAAAATTTCAATGAACCTATTCATGTATCCTAATTACAGAATTAAAGATAACCTTTGTATCTCAGATTAGTTTTGCATAAACCTCCTTTATTAATATTAATAAGACTTGGACAGAATCCACGACTTTTAGGATATCATCTAAGACGTGACTTGTTTTGAGTTTAAAGTAGATTGCGTCGTTGATATTGATAATGGACAAATTGAGTTATTATTTACTTAACTGCGCAGCACTTTTAAGCTTCATTTTAACTATTTAAGAAAACTTTGAATCATGTTTGAATCAATATTAGTTTAATCTTAATGAGAAATCAGAACACACTACAGATGGCTACTGATATTCCTGAGGGAATATCCATTATGCTAATTTTAATTCGTATTATTGTTGTATGTCGTATTTTAGTTCTTTAGGTATTGGCAGAAGTCTAACACCTTATTACAATATACCATGTACCCGCTACTGCACTTACTAGAAGTAACAACGGTCGAACACCCAGCACTGACCATACTACCAGCGATAACTATACGGGTCAGCTTACTTACAGTGGTTTACTTACCTGGAAATGCTTAGCACTACCCACATTGCCCACGCCCACTATCCCACACTCACCAGTAGTAACAACACCAGCGAACACCCAGCACTGTCCATACTGCACAGGCTCCTGTGTTTCTAAGAACTGTGCCAATATTTCCACAGAGCCAGCCCAGTCAGCTGGTGCAGTTCCATCTTCATACTGTCCGTCCCAACGCCCTACAAGTACTCCACCCTCATCGTTCGAGTTTACTACGCGGGATATCGCGCGGGTTAGTTTTACTGGGTCACCGCGGCTATAAGAAAAAACATTATTGAAGGTGCAAAGTTTACAAGTAAAACATAGCAGATGGATTTTCTTAGTTATTTGGTAGACAGAGATGCCGATAGTTCTAAATATGTATCCAACGAAATAGCTCAGAAAATTTTCCATATTTCACAATATGTGATACATCCGCCGTAAACTGCTTAAGGAAATCAATCGACATGCACAGACTGTAACTCATAATATATTAAATAGGGAATCTCCGTGTTAGAGTCAGCCCCACGTAACCACCCCAAATTACCGGATACCTTTTTGATTGTGGAACCAAGTAAAATGAAATAAGAGTACATATACATGGACAGGCACACAAATAACTACAAACATAACACTCACTGTTGGAACGGCACTTCAGCTCTATCCAGCATCAACATACAAGCCGGTAACACAGCCGCATCAAACTGACCATACAACCAGGGTTTGCCTCGCGTACTCTTAATGGGCCCCACCCATACCTTGCCTACATCGCTCAACACATACTCTTGGAGGAGGGACGTGTCTTCCATGAATGTTTGGTCGTCTGGAATGTAGAGGTTATATTATTTAAAGTTCGATTGGTTGGCTACAGCTGGTTAAACATTTGTTGTAGCTGTAGATTATTTTTATATCTTCAGATAATATAAAGGTTGTAAATGTAGTCGAAAAATCGATTGATTATATCTATAGTTATAACCTTTTCACTTTCGATTGATTATAGCTATTGCTATATCCTGTGGCTATATCTATTCGAGTTTTTGCTTTGCTATAGGTATTTCAAACTGATATTAGATACGGTTATAGATAGGATGTTTGAATTTTATGTTATAGCTAATGGATCGTTTGGTTATGACTATAACTGAAAGATTGTTTGGTCACAACTTTAATTTTCGGATCGTATCGATAGAAACTAACAAAATGTTTCGGTATTACATGGAAAGGTGTATTCTAAATAAAGAATACATTAATTTAAATTTACCTGGGTTCCATGGGTTAAATAAAAAGTAGATGTCCTGGTCAAAGTCGTACACTTCCCGGGATTGTGAGCTCTTTGTTCTGGTGACAACGCGTAATGACCAGCAGCCTACAGGCATTGTTACTGGTGTAGATATCTACGAAAAAAAATAATATGTCAATAGTTATTTTCACTTTGAATGTTTGCATAGAAAAAATATACTGGTTTATTATACAAGTGGACCTTTGATGTTCTGAATAAATAAATGAAATTAAATTATCGAAGAACTTTAGTTTTGTAATATTTTACGAAATAAAGAAATAAAATAATACTGTTGGTTTTTTTAACCTTATTATGACTAGGTATATATGCAATTGTATAAACATACATTTTTCCTTATTGATTATTTCCTTTAGGTGCGAAATGTAGGTTTACCTTAACAAATCTTTACCTGTACTAAGTAGGTAAATACATATAAATACTTGTAGATTATATTGCTTGAAGTTATAACAAACTAGCACTAGCTTTCCGCCCGCGGCTTCGCCCGCGTTTTCAAGGAAAAACCCGTTCCCGTAGGATTTCCGGGATAAAACCTATCCTATGTCCTTTCTCGGGTATCAAAATATCTCTGTACCAAATTTCATGCAAATTGGTTCAGTAGTTAAGGCGTGATTGAGTAACAGACAGACAGACAGAGTTACTTTCGCATTTATAATATTAGTATGGATTAAAACCAGATTCTCAATTATTTACTTTGTTTCCTTTAAATAACTTTAACTTAAAATAAAAATTAATTTAATCATGTCACATGTCACAGAATAACCGGTTATTATGAGCAATTTTATCTTAGAATTTAAAATAACTTGATAAATCGACTTGTCAAATATTTCATAAGTAATAACTTAAATTTAATATGATATCCAGACGAAAATAAACCAGTTTCACGATGTCTCGCTGATAATTGTGTGAAACTTGTCGGTCATTAGTTTTTGCCCATTTGCTCATAACTGTGATACCCGCGACTTCGACCGAATCAGATAAAATTTAAAAGAAAAATGTAAATATTTTTTTTTACAATACTTAATTAAAAATCAATTATTACAACCAAAAGTTCATTAAAATTCTGTCTAGTCGTTTAGGAAGTAACGCAGAATAAATAGCCACTCCTACATAAACATAAATAACATATACAATACAAATAAAACTTCCCAAAACCTTAGATCAGTAAGTAAGTAATAGATATTAGGCATGCGTTTGAAACCAAAAATTTGTATTAAATATAATATAATTTACGGATATTTAATGCAATATTAAGTAACTGTGATATTTAAATTGTATTCATGCTTGTTATTTCTATATTTATTTGTATCCTCCAGTAGACTGCATGTGACTGAATGTGTATTTTTTTAAAGAACTTAATTTTTTAGTGGAAACTTTGCTGATATGTGTATGGTTTGTTATCTCTTATTTATAAGATATATTGTATTGTTTGTTTCCCAAAGATAAATAAAATAAAAAATAAATTAATTTCTTAATCCACACCGTCATTTTCCAATTTTCATACGAACACGCAGATGTATATACGTGTTTGTAATATTTCTAACATTTTGTTGCCGTCGAATTATAATTCCAAACACAGAGAATATACATAACCTTGATTTGACCGCTTGATAGATTTAAATGCACTAAGTATGCAATTTTCAAACAAGTTCTAAAGTAAATATAAAACAAACTTAAATTAGGTTTTACTGCACATTACTGTCTAGGATTTATGATATTTGTTTTTTTAATTAAAAATCAAGTATTTTTATGCGACAAGGTTCTGCTAGGATTTATTTTTATGTTTAAGGACCTGAATTCCTGAGAATTAATAGTTTATTCGAAGATAAATAATTAGGTATTTATACATTAATAAGTCGTAATTTATAAGTCGTATTACTGGATCGTAAAAAGATGATAATGAAACTGTGAATTGAAAACAGATTTGGGGGCCGAGTCACCTCCGTCCGTAGGAGTATACCCAGAAC
>CAJQZN010029938.1:0-27111 GCA_907164685.1 Colias eurytheme | reverse complement strand
CAGTAGTACCCACCTCAACGCTTCGCTTATGAGGCGTGCAATAAACCAAAAGGGATCGTCATAGTTTGTTTGCGTATATGGCTTGCTATTAATTGGTTGCTCCCATAGTATTGATGCATTGGACTTTTAATGAATCCAGTTAACATCTAAATAAGTAATCGGATTGTTTCCCACGCGGCTCGTTTGTAATCATTCATTGCAGCTGCTAAAGTTGGCGCCATTTCATTAATCAAAGTCGTGTTTAATGCGTGACTAATTTCAGTGTGCTGACTTTATGTTCAGGAAATGCGGTGAAAAGCGCGAATATTATATATGTTTTGTTAATACATACGACTCAAATAATTTTGAGTCGAATGTTTTGAATGTTTATTAAATTAATGCGTAGTAGATTGGAATGTTTCGTTAGAAGATTTATATTATCATGTTAAATAGTGCAACTTTAGCGTGAATTAAAAAAAGCTGTTTATTAATCATAATTATTATAAACTAGCGGTCCGCCCCGGCTTCGCCCGTGGTACATATTTACGTTTTCTCTACATAAAAACCATCCTCGCACTTCAAGGAATATAATAAAAAAAGAATTATCGAAATCGGTTCAGCCGTTCTCGAGTTATGCGCTTACCAACACATTTTGCGATTCATTTTTATATATAAGAAGATAAACAAATATGTCTTTTATATTTTAAATACTTTCTTCCCATAAGTAGGCCTATAATCCGAAAGGAGGTTTCTCATTTAAAAAACAAATTTAAATTATTAGTACCAACCTTTAGTACTGATTTAACAAAAGCATCATACAAGACTAAGGATCTTCGTTCCGTGAAATATTTCAAAGTATTTTAAATTTCAATCAGTTGGAACATTTCCTTTTATATTTTCAAATCAGACCTACATTAAGAATATTCAATCGGCATGCTAATTTCCATTTAACACAATCTAGTTTTACAAAAAGTGAAATAAAAATATACGCAAAACCACACAGACAGTTACGAAACTGCCAAAAGCAAAGCGAGGTTTAGAATCAAAAATTCAATTCTCTTTTTCAATATTACACAACCACAATGTTCTAATACAAAAAGGATTTTCAGGAATCTACATACATATTTTTATATCTCTTCAAAGTGCACAATCAATGTTCACTATAAACAAAGAATAATTGTTGCCATGAAAAAGCTTGAAGAGATATCATTACGAGGAATCTCACGGAAGACACTCGAACGTCATTTCACCAACAATATACCGATCGAAATATGTTACGCATTGGAAATTGCCGCAATTTGTTAACGTTATGTGTCCCTAGAGAGCACTCAACCAACTCATATTTTTTTTTAAATTGATCACGTCCTATTATGTTCACTGGTTCTTGGTGATGACGCTGTTTAATGACAGTCGTTAATTTAATGTCTGTTTATTTATTACTTCTCCCATTTTGACTCGTGTATCTTCAGTGTTTGTTCTCAGATGAAAATAGGAATGACTGTGACACATATAATGTATTGAGCATTCACAACAGAGTATTGTGGCTTTATTAAATTAAATTTCTTTTTATATTTTACTAAATAGTAGTTTCTGCTTTAATTAAAAAATTATCGACGCGTAGCTCTTTACTTTTGATACGATTTGCATTTTGATGTTTTACAACCGGTACAATGTTTTAATTTGGAATGCGTTTCATAATTTAGTTATTTACATAAATAAGCCTGAATTATAAGTGACTAAAACAATACCTCCATGTTTCAGTACTTAAATAGTAAAAGGCAACAATCGAAGCGATGCGCCGCCCGAAGTTTGCATGCATTAGCATTCAGAATTATTAGTTATCAGCCTTAAATCGAGTGTATAGTCGTGATGGAATTGTAAATAAGGTTTATTATAGAATACAATATACACAGAATTATTATGTACACTGGCTTCAGAGCATTTTGTCGAAAATTAGTATTTATTCGCGTTCGTTGTATGAAATGCGAGTCACCAACTCGGGTTAAAACTAATATGTATTAAGATGAGCACGTATGTCTCTTGGAAAATCTGCTAGAAAAGATAAGTAGGTATACAAACTTAGTATATACTCGGTTCGTAAGCGTAGTATAAACGATCATTTTACATTAAAACCTTATAACAATACCATGAATTGATAAATCGGTAGATTACGAACTACATAGTAGATTGATTGCTTTATACGCGCAGATATACCCAACACAAAAATGTCCAGGATTACAAAAAAGAATATAAAGTCAGTCAGTGAGGTACATTGTTCCATCAACAAGGCCGTGACAACGTGCGAACCGTTCAATATGCCCTCAAACAAGCCTAGTGACACATTTACATAGACATCGTGTTCGGTGAAGCGACGAATCGAATCCTCTTCCCAAAGAAAGTATATTTACAAACTCGTATCGCTTTATTCCCTTATCCGTTATCGAGACTACTTAAACCGTAGAATCTATTCTGTGTGTCTATATAGATTTTGAGATTTCATTCCTCTATTGCAAGAATTTGTTGGACATAACTATGATTTTTTTTTTTTTAATAAATAAATAAATAAATATTATAGGACATTATTACACAAATCGACCTAGTCCCACAGTAAGCTCAATTAAGGCTTGTGTTGTGGGTACTAGGCGACGATAACTATAATATTATAAATACATATATAGATAATAACACCCAGACCCAAGAACAAATAATTGAGTTCATCACACAAATATTTGCCCTGACCGGGGATCGAACCCGGGACCGTCGGCTCAGTAGGCAGTTACTTTACCACTGCGCCAACCGCGTCGTCAATGATGATTGTTAACGGTCTGCTTTTTGCTTAATAACTATATAACTATTAATTCTATGTTATTTTCTTTGAAATTTAATTACTAACTATTCGTTTAAGAAATAGAGTTACAGCTCATTGTTCTTCAGTTTCATACCATATAAATATAGCCATTTCTACGCGGGTTTGCAAGGCTCAAATGGCCGAAACGATATTTCTATAAACTTTTAGTAATATCCCTTTCGTGGATCACCCTAATCATTAGGGCATAATGTTCCCATTTTCTTAAGGTAACAGCTGCTACCTAACGGCTTTGCTATAATGATATAAAATGACGACAATCTAAAAGATATCTTACTAATAAAATTGAAGAAACCTAACACTATTTTAGTAATCTTTGTAGAAATAATGATAATTTCTTAATTGATTAATCGTCTCAATTGCCAATTCGTCATTCCCTCTTTGAAACGATGAATTTATTCACAAATGCATCGTATGCAATTTCAGAAGAGAAATGAGTAGAGAAGCATGTCGAGCTGACCGCGCAAACAATTTTGTCGCAAAAAATGAAAATTCCGTAACTTGAAAGCAAACATGATATACGGTGGGAACGGGACGATTCATCCATTTACATCAATCGATCACAGAAATGGACACGACGAACGCGACTATTTATAAACGGACAGGATAGAAAGAATATTGTATGTAAAAGCGATATTGGATTACACGTAGTACTCTTATCTCATGTAAAAATTAAGGTTCGTTGAGCGTGTAATATTAGATAATAATTCTCATTTTATTTCTTCTTTGTCCACATTATAGATTTATACCTACCTACTCATTGAATAAATGTTTCAAAAGTTTGTCAAATTTAAGAACTATTACGACATACAAAAACAAATCAAAAGAAAATCTATGATATTTTATAATTATTTTATACTAGCTTTCCGCCCGCGGCTTCGCCCGCGTTTTCAAAGAAAAAGCCGTCCCCGTAGATTTCCGGGATAAAACCTATCCTATGTCCTTTCTCGGGTATCAAAATATCTCTATACCAAATTTCATGCAAATTGGTTCAGTAGTTAAGGCGTGATTGAGTAACAGACAGACAGACAGAGTTACTTTTGCATTTATAATATTAGTATGGATATTCCATGCTAACAAGTATTTTGATCACCATGGCGTATCGCTCCACCTTCAAGCAAGGGTCCTATTACGAAGGTTTTGGTATTAATATTTATTAGCGCCTTTGTCTTGGTTTAAAGGCTTATTTTCCTGACGGTTTTGAACTGCTCCTATAATTATTAAACTCCCAAGGTACTTAGAAAGTGGAAATATTTATGTTAATGATAAAGTAAACGCACTGTTTATATTTATAATAAGTTAATGTTTATGTTTTTATATTACCTACTTTCAAGTGACAGAGCCTTTTCAAACGCCTTTATCACATGTATTATGTACCTAGTGTTAATATATTAAGCCTCGTCAGGCATACATCAAGCAACCAACAAAAAGTCTATACCAGAAATGCCGTGTAAGCATTATAACGAGTAAACTTTAAAAATCAAGATGGCTCCTTTGAATTCATACCAGCACTTTACCGATGTTGCGCCGGTCCATCGGTCACGTACTTCTTGTCAACGACCACCCTTACACTCCACAATTTGTGCTCACTACTGGCACGGTGCCAAGTGTTTACAGATGCAGTGTTACCAGAGTAACGAGAAAATTATTCAGAAAGCTGCTAGCGCCAGCCGCCTCGCCTGAACTCAACGGGATTTGTAATTGATACTCCCTAGTGACAATTACAGGTGCGAAAGTCAAAATCGATAATAGTTACTTTGGTTACATAGTACAGTGGCCATTGAAACTCATAATGTAATTATGGTAGCGTCACATCCTTTCGTCATTACACCTTATTTTAATTTAGGTGCTGATCTCTGCACGAATTAAAACTTACAATTACGAAATTGTCTGATATGAAAACGGAAACCTCAATTATAAAACACAGAAAACAAACAGTCGGCTAGTTGGAATTTAAATTTTAAATCCTTCATGTAGATTATAATGGAAAGAATAAATAGGAAGGCATCTGCAGAAAAACATTTTCAACGTCAAAAAACATGAATATCATAGGTATCAAGAAAAAACTGACGTAAACATGTAAATAAAGAGAACAGTGTAATTCCAAGCTAACGATATTTGCGGAACACGCTTGCATGCGTGACATGTAGTATAAATTCAACACGGTGGGTTTATTCATATGCTAGCGAATCGCCATCGCTTTACGTTTATGTTGCTGTAGAAAAAATGATACTGCGATGTTTGGTGGACATAGTCTTTGGTACTAACAAACAAAAGCAATTAAAAAATACGTAATGAAGACAAGTAAAATTAAATCGATTCATGGATATTATAATTCATCACATTCGGTAATAAATTCTCTGGGTTAACAATATTTATCATACTTAGATACACAGATCACAGAAACTTAGATACAAGTATAATAAATATTGTTGTGGCACAAAATTGGAAATATTTTATTTCATTTTCATCTCACATTTAAACGTTATGGTAGGTTGGTAAACGTGTAATGGTGACAAAAACATTTTTTATAATATATTTAATTACATATACTATAAAAAAATGTTAATGTTAAATAAAGTCATTAGCAATTAATTACATTCAATTATACCACAGTTTACAAAATAATGACTCCGTAAGTTCCGGAAAGTAACTGGAAGAACATATTATTATTGTTAAATATTAATAAAGTGACCGCACAACCTTAACCTGTTACCAAATTTTACTTCATAAACATGTGCATATCAGATCTAAATAAATATCTCTCGTGTCTCAAATACAACGTTTCCACCGCAAAATTTCAGCTGAAAGTGCTGGAATCATTAATAGAAATGCTATTTCTAACGTTTAAAACGTCCAGTAAGATGAAAGACAGCTTTATGAAGCGGCCCAACGGAAACAGGACTTGATATGATGTTCCACGCTTCTAGAAGCGTCTAGACAACAATTGCATTTGTAACAATAGCATTCAACATCTTCGCTGACAACCTGCATTCATTTTCAATTAACGCGGCTTTCTTTGTGTGTGTCAGTATGTGTATGTGTGTGTGTTTATGTAGTGAAAATGTACGTGTAGATCGTGAATTAGACTATTATGTAATTATTCAAACTAAGCCCTGGTTAATATTAATTCGATTAAGTAAGCGAATTGTTAAATTATGTTTACAATTACGGCTTATTATTAATTGTTAGAATTGTTTCAAGGTTTACTATATATATTTACTTTTATATATGGAAAAGTTGCTGTTATTATATAAGATGGAGGTCCATTTTTTAAGTATTTTTATGCTAAACTTATCGAGTTTTAATATTATAGTGACAGTTCTTATCAAAGATATAAAAAAATTAAGAACGTTCGGTATTTTATCCATTTAGTTTATTCAGGTGTTTACTGTTTTTTGCAATCATTGGAAGAGATTTTCCGTTTCAGTAGAATGTGGAACTACATTACAATCATACAGATGTGTGTACTTCAGATTGTGAGGTATTATTTAATTATTTACTGACGGGATTTTATACATTTTGTTAATGGTAGTTCCATTGTAAAAAGCACATTTAGGGACGTATATATGTAATAAATAGATTTAAAAAAGGAAACAAAATTATTTTATTTGTAGAAATTTTGCATAAACGATGGTTTTAGTAGTTGTTTTAGAACAAATGTTTTTATATTACATTTTGTACACTTGATATTTCCGAGTTATGTGTTGAAAATTCTACAAATAGAAATTAATATGCGTAGGTAATAGGTATATTATTAATATCAAATTAATTGATAACACACAAACCTCATTCCAGAAGAACACAACACGAAATGAGGTTTGTGTTTGTTTGTTCAATAGATATGTGGGTATCATATATCCGTTTTCGGTAAGCTGATATTTCTAGCAAATATGACTTAAGTTCCGAAAATAAAGTGGGACGAAAGAGAGATAGATCATTTTTAAATACATAGGTACTAAAAAACAAAACATTGATATCTACTAGAATATCACTACATTAGTATAAAACAAAGTCGCTTTTTCTGTCTCTATGTCCCTGCTTGCAACTACGCAACGGAATTTGATGCGGTTTTTTTAATAGATAGAGTGATTCAAGAGGAAGTTTTTAGTTTATTTATTACTTATGTTTTAGACAAAGTGGGCGAAGCCGCGGGTGGAAAGCTAGTTGAATATAAATTATGGCCGATTGATAGTGCGGTCAGCGTAGGTACATACACAATTACACACGCTCACACACATACGATTTTATAAATCATCATAATTTTAAATACTCAATCCACAAACAAAATATATACTATCATATTAAGTTATTGCAATATAACAAAATAATACTCAAACATTCATTGCAGTATGGTACGCATATCATATAGCAGCCTCTCGATATAGCAACTATTCGTTTCATTTCAGCTGCATTTCAAATAGGAGGGTAGAGGTATGAAAGGCAATATTGACGTTACCAATGCGATTTACAATACGATATCATATATTCAATTGAACAAGAAGTAATACGCTCTAAGACAAAGATTTCGACAGTTAGTATGTACCTACTTGAATTCAAAGCTAAATAAACTTGTTAGAATCCCCAATTCTAACAATTAGAAAAATTTTACTACGTACGTTCAAAGATATGGATGAAAATTCAAAACAAATTGTACGAATAGGACGAGGTTCTATAGGTATTAAAGTATACAGTACTTAACAACATCATGATAGGCATTATAATATGGCTTGGAGAAATGTTTACCAATCTATCATCTACTACATATTTTAGAACACTATCTATATCTTAAAAGCTGAACAGTAAACAGAGAATTTGACCCCACCTCTTTCGTATTACAATCACTATAATAGTATGACAAAAGATAGTAGTGGAAGTAGACCGAAAAGATGCACACGAATCTGCCAAAATCGGATCTATATATTATAATCTAATAAAGGTAAACTAAGTACCATTTTACCCTCCATCATTTCAGAACACTATCTTACAAGCTAAACGGTTAAACGAGCAATCTCATAACCGCTTTCTCAATAAATCTATCCAATTCGCAAGTGTCAACAGTGTCAAAGCACATGAAATATAGGGACGTTAAGTACTTACGACATACGGGAGAAACCAGGCAAAGTGATCGATATTGATCGCTGCCTTTGACTACCAATGCGTATAAGAGTGGCCAAAACCAACTGGTTCATTTGAATTGACTGAGGCATTTGAACTAGCTATGTCAATCAGCTCAGTTTTCAAAGGAAATTTTAATTAATTTATATTATGTAAATTGCGTCAATATTCGTTACTATACTTTATAAAATCTTCATTAATAATCGCTCTAAAGCATTATAAATGGCACAAATGAGTAATCTGCTATATTAAGTAAAAAAAGCAACATAGAGTCAAAATAATGAAATTATTAGGTAAGTACCTTTTATTTTCAGAACATTTCTAATTTCGATATAAAAATTGTGGGATAACAAAACATACAAAGCATTATCTGCAAATTAATCAAAATAAAATTTTAATACGACCACAGATTCTACAAATAAAGACACATAATTGCATTGAGATTTCGCGTTTATTTGTTCAGAAGTATTGCGAATGAATGGAAATTTAATTATCCTTGATGAAACACGCAAACAGATTTTGTCAGTTGTTGCAATAACATTTAGAGTGGGTATCAGTTACATAACATTTTATGATTAACATAATATTTGTAACATACTTATTGAATACGTGAATTAATTGAATAGTTTTAACTAGTTACTCTTTCCTCCAATCCTAGTGGTATTTACCATTCGGATTGGAGGAAAGTTTTCGAATAAGACATTTGTCTTATTCGAAAATATCTGAATATGATAATTTTCTAATTAATAATCATGAACTTCTAGGTTTTCTTACTAAAAACTTTTTATTACGTACTTACACAAACACCCTGACTTCACTCCTTACAACTAACGGTGACGTAGAAGCTGATATTTACAACAAATTTAAGGAGGGCATTATAATATTCGAATCACTGGGAGTAAAGTATTACCGGCTTTCAATATCGTGGCAACGGTAACTCATTTGTTTGCTATTTTCTGTTTTGTCGCCTTGTTAAGATTTTAAGACCATGGCTCCGAAACTCCCCTCAGCGGACTTTATTTGAGAATATCGCATTTCGTTCGATTAATGGCTGCAGCAGTTCTTTATTTACATTTTGCCATCTTTTCACAAATATCACGTAACATTGGCAACATTTCTGAAAATAGCTCTCATTTCGACTGCTGATGGACGTAACTTGCTTTTTATTAAATAAGAGCACTATGAAATCCGCATTCTTTTTAAATTTATTTATAATAATATTTTTTTACATACATAAAGATTTGCAATTTCGATATTAACGTTTGATTTATCCTTATCCTATACCTACATTATAGGTATTACTACCAGACAACTACATTAATCAGGAAGGTGTAATTTATTATCGCTCATTATTTGAAGAACTCCTAAAAATGAATATAACACCGGAGGTAAATCTTTTCCATTTCGACTTGCCAGCACCTTTCCTGGATTTGGAAGAATGGACCAATCCAGTTACAGTCCATTATCTCGAAGACTACGCAAGAGTAGCATTCACTTTGTTTGTATACTGATTTTATGTATACTGCATGCATGTTAGTGATTACCTACTCTTCTTCTTGAAAATTGTCGAGCTTGAGGCATATAGAGCATAACTTTACCCAGTTATGATTCAGATGAATTGTAGAAGTTAAGCTCGATAAAAAATAATACAAGAATTTAAATACATTTATTTACCAAAAGGATGTTAAAACTAAGAGTAAAAGGCCATGAGGCGCTTGTCTTATTCAATAAAATATCGATAATTGACCCGCTTAATAGAGTCAAGCGAAGAAACAATCAAGTTTTGGCATATAATTCAGCTAACTCGATCCTCTATTCAACGAGTTAGCCATATTGTATAAAGCTTTACAATCTAAAAGCCGAGTTAATATTTTGATAGATTCGTTTATAAGCAATATTCTTGTGAATGCTGTATCCAATTATAATTTGATTTTTGGGTTTTGGCAGTGATTATTTTGTTCTTGTGTTTAACTTCCCCAGAAAAGCAGATTATTTAATATGTTTCTCTTACTTACCTACTATTGGGACACAGTCGGGTTTACCATCTTTACAACAAACACTTTAACCACATCAAAAAGGTTCTTGATATAATTTCTATTTAATTCATTATGTGAAATATAAACTCGAACATTTTGCACATTGATATTAAATTCATATTACAGGTAACATTTTTATAACTTATGAACCATTTTATGCCGAACCAAAAGAATTGTATGTGATATTGAAGCCGCAGAATGATTTCTTCAATTGAGAGTTTGTATATTTTCTCAATCATTTTCTTGACACATTAGTAATAATAATGTAAACGAAAAATATTTCGATAGTGTCGTAAAAGTTTTTCCAATAAAATCGCAAAATTTTATGTTGATTATTATTTTTTCAAAAGACGTAGGTAGGTACGTCTTTCAGTTTGTACATTATATTTTTATTACTATATGATTTATAGTTATACTAGCTTGCCA
Source organism: Colias eurytheme (assembly GCA_907164685.1). Lineage (NCBI taxonomy): Eukaryota > Metazoa > Arthropoda > Insecta > Lepidoptera > Pieridae > Colias > Colias eurytheme. The sequence goes on along the minus strand of CAJQZN010029938.1, from coordinate 16,686 downwards.
CCCGCGGCTTTGCCGGCTTTGTCTAAAACATAATGAATTAAATATTAAAACGTTCCTCTTAAATCACTCTATCTATAAAAAAACGCATCTTAATCAGTTGCGTAGTTTTAAAGATTTAAGCATATATAATTATATAGGGACATAGTGACACAGAAAGCGATTTTTTATACTATTTAAGTGATTATGATTCATAATATAGTCCTAAAATGGTCCTAAATATTGTTACGCTACGTTAATAACTTTATTTATTTATGGTAACGTTATAAAATCTACGCACATCCATCATTTTCTGAAAGCGATGATTATCCAGAAATTGTACGCAGCAGAATTATAGACAAACTAAGTCATATCCAAGGATATAAGAAAACAAGGCTACCAGTTTTTACCCAAGAAGTATTTTTCGTAATTTATCAATAACCTCAGGCTATAGTTGACATCTGTCAACCTGTGTTAACTTTTTGGAGAAAAACCAATTCCTTTTCATGGACAGAAGCAAGCTGTAGTAATGTAGAGATTTGTTCTTTGATTTTTTTTCAGACTAAAAATCCTAATGTTATTGCTACACCTACGTTTTGTTTTCGCTTTACGGTTTTAGTATTTTTAGTAAATTTTTGCCAATGTATGTTCGTTTTTGTTTTCATAATATAGGTACATTTTTGTGAAATTACGTATATACGGTTTGTGTTTGGCTTAGCATAATTGGTTCTCTTTTCCACGAAGGTTCAATTCGAATAAAGTTATATAATATCTTAAGATTTCGTAGATATACATTTTCTTAAAACAACAAGTTGCGGACCATAGCCCAATTATTCAATCAAGATGAAACAAAACATAGCTACGTTCTACATTTCAAAAGTCTTATTATATATTTTATTTATTTATTTACTCTTTATTGTACAACATATTAAAATAAAAGTACATAAAACAAAACCATGTAAAATGTACAAATGGCGGCCTTATGGCTCAAAACCATCTCTGCCAGGCAACCGTCAATTATATTAATAAAAGTTGCAGCTAAATCTGTAGTTCAATCATAATTCCAAATACCAGCGTGCTGCAGATATTCCACGTTAAAACAATAACAGTGGCAATATTGGGAATCGAATCCAGGATATATTTTGTATTGCAAAACAGTAAGAATTAAATTATTTCATCGCGTCGAGAGGCGTTGTCACACACAGTACGGCGTAAGACGCCGGTTCGAATTCCGTCTCGTGAATCGTGATCAATTTTTTTCTAGTTTAAAAATGTCTCATTTATAAAGCATTGGAATACTATAAATTAAATGAAATTATTTTAAAATTTTGAAATTAAGTATTTTAATTTTCACAGCTGTTAGTTTCGCTAAAAATTTTGCATGAACAGCGAACTAAAACTGAAAATAAACGATAAAACACAGCGTGGCCCAGTCGACTATAAAAGATCTCGCTTCTCCCAACTGCGCTGATCATTTCCCTTCACCCCTTTCTACAATGTGTACGTTTTGAATTCCAATCCCTCTTTGTCGTTGGTATTTTGTATAAAATATCACTATAAATTCCTTTCTGCTTACTCTTATAGCGTATTCAAAATAATTGTATATGTTTAAAGCTATAAAAAGTAATTTTAATTTAGTTCTGAGTTTTTATTAAAATCGCAACAATATAATACATTTTAAAGTACAACGTAAAAAAGAAAAACTGAATGTACAAAACTGTTAAGTTATACCATTTTTATATAAATTGCTTAATTTAGAACAATAATACAATAGGTTTTAGTTATTATACTTCATATTAATCGTTTAAATTATGTTTTTAATTGAACACGATTGTCTTTTGCTAAACTTATGCCTAGTAACACACCACAAACCAATTAATAAAAAAGCTTGCGGGATTTCCGCTCGAAAAAACTTAAATTAGTTTTCAATCTTATTATTCGTATATTAGAAATTTAACAATAGAATGGCTGTACAAAACGGCCGCCATTTTTATTTTTTGAATACAGCTAATTGCCGAACTATTTTCAAGCTAATCAGCTTTAGAAAACTGTTCAATTGGATAACAAAAAACTACGGTACGAATATTCCAATAATTGTTACGGAGAATGGAATGTCCGATTATGGTGGTCTAAATGACTATAACAGAGTATCGTATTTTAACGAATATTTAGAACAATTACTCCTGGCTATATGAGGATGGCTGCAATGTAATTGGATACTTCGCTTCGAGCCTAATGGATGATTTTGAATGGAGGGATGGCTATTCGTAATTTAAATGAAATGTTATTAATTTTAAAATGCAAACCTTACTTTATCTGTAAATTGTATAGCCTAGTTTGGAAACACAAGTAGTTAAGTAAGTGAAATACTGTGTAAGGAATTGTTTCGCCATAAAAAAGCGTCTTAATCGTATAAATATTAGGATTGTCGACACTAGTTTTCATGAATCATAATACCAAAACTTAGACTATGAATTTCAAAAATAAAGGAAATCCCTTTTTCTATTTTTTATGATAATTTAAATTAAATAAATAAATAAACTATAACATTAATTAGTGTACACGATATTTTTCAGTACCTAACAATACAAAGTTGTCAACCCTAAAATCAAATAACGATTGCGGTAATGCAAATTTCAATCTTGAAATGTTACATTCACCAAGTTGCCATTGTCTCTCGCCAAAAACTCCAAGTTTGGCAAGTGTGAAGTTTTGCAATTCCATACTTTACTTTGCAATTCGCATGTTACTTAAGTTAAAAGTTTACATTTAAATGTTAAATTTGTTCCAGCGTGAAATTTGGACTCTTTCATGTGGATTTTGACAGCCCTAAAAGAATTCGAACGCCAAAACTGTCAGCGATCAAGTTTCGGGAAATTATTCGCACCAAAAGAATCAATTTTGATTATATAAAGAGGCCAGTGTGATAATTGTTTTGTTTATAAAATATTAAAGATGCATATAACAAGTAGGTAAGGAGTAGTGTAGAATATGTGTATTTTTAAGGTAATATGGCAAGTATTTAAAGATTAGTTGTATCTAATAATTTAGTAAATACATATTATGTGTTTAAGACAATAATGATCACTGTGAAAAGCTTATTTTTCAACGTTTAAATAATACACTTTAACCTTAATAAATCAATAATGATTTTGTTATAAGTACATATTTTATTTATCTCAAAGCTTTGCCCATGCAATATACATAATATAATTTCACGTAACATATCTAATATTTACCATTTTCAATTAAACTACCCATTTTGTTCCAGTACACGCTTCTGTGCCCCTTAGGCGCGGGACATATACAAGGGCGCGCTGCCGGCGTGCATCGGGTGCGCTATTGGCATTTTGTATGAAATAATTTTGGAAAGGCGGCGCATTGCGCAACCTTGGCGCAACCTTGGCACAACCGTGGCGTGCCGTCTCGACGCCTGTCCAAAATTCTTTCATACAAAATGTATAAGAAGGATGTGGTGCAAAACAGATTCAAGAGGTGCGCTTATGGCACGCCCGCGCCCGCGCCGCTTGTGTTTGACCCGCGCCTAAAATGTAAACAAAGAGCCGAAATATATGTTCAATACAAAACAAGGCCAACTGATGCATATAAATTATAATACATATAGGATTCGTAGCAGCTCAGTCACCGCATATCAATTAAAATTCAATGGGTTTTTTCATTGCGCAGATAGGTACTGTATCCAACGTTCGATGGATAAGCCCCGCTATTAACTGCTATTCTGTGGTTACACAGTATTAAATCATTTTTAACAATGTACTATGTACACTTATATCGATTTATATAATTATGTCGCTATCATCTGGTTGAATCTGCTGTTTGATTGAATGACTAGCGCTTTCATTAAATGACGACATCAAATAGCAGATTCAACCAGATGACTGCGACCTATAACATAATTTTTTCCACATTCCTTCTCTGGTAAAAACACTAAACATATCATGTAACTTAGGCCATTGCCCTATTGGTTTCTTATGAAATCTATTTGAGAAATGAATTCTATACACAGGGGATGCAGTATTTCAGTAAGCTTTAGTTCATAAGCAGCATTAACAGGTTCTCCTGTGAATTAAAAAGCATATATACCTAGTTCATAGAAGTAAGAAATATATAGGTATATAATATGAGAAACTTTTTAATATTCACATAATATTTATGTGCTGCTGTGCTCCGGAGCACCCGCAATGCTCCACTCCTGTTGGTCTTAGCGTGATGATAATATTAAGCCTAGGTATATATACTATATAGCCTTCCTCGATAAATGCTATCTAACACCGAAATATTTTTTCATATCGGACCGGTAGTTCCTGAAATTAGCGCGTTCAAACAAACAAACAAACACTTCACTATGAGTATAGATTTAAATATTTACTGTTTCGATGTCGATAAAAATATGTTGATATCACAGCCATGATTTTGAGCATGAAAAAATATGTTGAGGCACACTGCAAAAAAGTATTTCTTAAATTTCTCTTATTTGAAACGAAAAATATATAATCAGAATACAGCAATACAAAAGTTAAATAGGGTTTTATAAAACGGATACAATATTTTCAACTATAACATTGACAATTATTAGGTAAAAACTAGTATAGCATTTTTTTCTTTGCTATTCATCAAAGAAAAAACAACCTACCTCTACAGACGTGTCATGTGAATTCAGCTAGAAACCTTTCATAAATGCTCTCGATAGCATGAAGGTAACTCCAGATGGGTCAATAAATATCGCTCTGTTTATCTGCCCGAATCCACCGTATTTTTTGCGACTGTATAAACATCGTTAATTAGGTTGTTTGATAATCGTTGTTTTTAATAATGCTTTACTAGGAACTTACGGAATGTAAACATTTCGAAGAATTCGCTTTGTTATAACTCGAAATGCCAATGGGAGAACAACATTTAATTTCAAATAGTACTATGCAGCTGTAGTTTATAGATGAACTAGCTTTCCGCCCGCGGCTTCGCCCGCTTTGTCTAAAACCTAACCTAAACCTTCCTCTTTAATCGCTATGTATTTAAAAAAACCGCATTATTTATTTTATTTTATTGATAGAGGGACAGAGAAAGCGACTTTGTTTTATACTATGGAGTGATATTGAAATAAAGTGACATAAATAATGGATTGAAAACGAAAGTGTTGCGAAAGGAAAGAAGCAAATATTGCATTTTGGTTGGAACACAAGTACGCTGATTGCTTCCTGCAACCATCGATATCAATCCGAGTGTAATGCAGAGATAAACAAAAAGGATAAAACATTGGTTTCGTAACGTGATAGACTAGCTATTTCCATGTGTCAACCAGAGGAAATAACGCTGCGCTTCAACAAACGCATTTGATGCAAGCGTCAAGTTCGATGGAATGTTATTTTGAAACAATGGTTAAACTAACTTAAAATATTTATACTATGTTTTATGATTAAATAAACAATTTGTAGAGTCATTCAAAATGCTGGTTTAAAAAATTTGATATCTACTCAGTGCAATAATGTTAAATAACAGTTATTATTATTTTTGACAGTAATCCTCTCGTGGTTTTTGTTTATAGATAAATTTGTTAAATACCTCTTCATTATTATAGGTACTATAAAATGTTTCGATTAACGTAATAACAGTTACATATTCAACCAAAAATTCCATCGTTCCTACAACAAAAGCTCACACTTTCGTATGAAGAGCTAAATTTGTACAACAATAAAATGTAATTCGGAGTGCACTGAAAATTCTCCATCTGTGAATACACGGAAATTAACGCCACGTGTCGATGAACAACGCATTTGCGGAATGACGAAACATTTGACATTGGAAATGAGGTTTTCACCCACATCAGTTATATTTTAATGAAAGCTCACATTGTAACTGTCGCTTGCTGCCTGCAGCTTGAATGCACCACAATCATACGATTACTATTCTGGCTGTAAGTTTACATATTATTAATTAACTCCTTTCAAGGTTTGTGTTCAAGAAAGTAATAGATTTGGGTTTTTCCTTTGTACGTATTATATCTATTGTCTATTATAAAATGATTTGGTTCAAGCGCAACATACAAATAATTTGCATGCTGTCGAAACGAATTCGAAACGTCGGGATGAAAAATGTGTTGGATATTATCCTATCAAATTATTAATTTCGAATTACTCATACTATTACCTTAATTGTTTTACATATTATTTCGAGGCAGAGACGAGGACAATCAACAGAATATGGGGAACGGAAATCAGTTACATATATAAAACAATAAAATGAAACAAAATGTAAATATATACCGTTACACATATTAAAGCTGTAACTTTGTGATTTATTATTTAAGTACTTTTATATTTTATAAAATAATGTGTGTAATGAAGTGTCAAATAAATAAATAATAAATAAATATATACTGAAAAGCGAAATTAAGTAGAAACTAATTAACCGCTCTTACTAATGTAATAACGATGCAACATGTTATATTTTCTTGTGTCGTTGTCAACGCAAAAGTTTTGCAACTGCTGCAAATCGCACGGTAAAGAGGTTATCAACTTTTCAACTCAAAAACCGCAATACATTACCTAATTACTATTAATTTTTAAATTATTATTTTAATAGTATTTCTAAAACTAGTAAGTAAGTACTTATTATATCAATAATTACATGGTATGAAGTATGAACCCATGCTATATTTAATAAAAATCGTAAATAATTATTTTTGGAACGTAAACAATCTTACATGTATGTACATTTAAAACGAAACAAATATTTTAAAACAAGAACTGTATTATCTTTCCCTATAAACATAAATCAGCATACAAAGTAACATTAAAAACTATTCAGTTAACATCGCAAACACGCTCACAGATAACCTTTAAAATTCATGCAGAGTCTGGAGCGCAAATCATATTAATAACAAACTGCAAGTCAAGCGTGCGATTCCATTTCTCGATTGGAGGGAATTTTCATAATGTCTGCACTATGCGGATATTCACCGTTTAATATTCACGTCCAGTGTACCGACAGCTTTACTTCCGCGCCCCTAAATTAGATATTCCCTTCCAGGAACTTCGACATTGGCCTTTGAATACTAAAAACGTGACCTTTGTGAAACGTTCAATCGTTTTTCTGTTACAATTGAACGACTGCCAAGCTGTTTCTTGTATGGCACCCAATTTGTCATTTGTTTAAACTAATTTGTAATATTACGTTTAAAACAAATATTGAGTTTTACATTAGACTCTACATCCTCGTACCTACTGTTCAGGGTATTTTTATAACATACGACTTGAGGCATGAATTAGAATATCCATTAGATTAAAATATTTATTTAATGTGTTTTAATCAAGTTTTAATCAAAAGCATAAACAGTGACCATCGAGTATACTTCAACTGCCACCTGTCAGTTAGCTGTCTAATAAATATATTGTAAATATACAATTTCTCAAAAATGATTATACTTTTGGAAATTATGCATACGTAAATACTAGACATACTGCTTAACAATGTGCAGATAGTCCTGGTAATTGTAGTAAATACTTATACCTGGAAACGAAACGGGGATTTCTGAGAAACAATACACTTCCATTCTCTGAGAGGACTTTCATTAAAGTTAATAACGCAAAGAAAGTGAACTGACAGAATTGTTTTGAAGTGACATGAGGATGCTACATGTAAGAAGAAATTTCTCTTAAAGTGAACTGCTTTTCGACACAAGACAGTAACAAATGTATAATATTATATTACTATTCTCGCAATAACTGAACGTAAGTGTGTTGTGTAGTAAATAAAACAATTACCGTTGGAGTGCAAGTAAACGATAAGAAAACTATATTTTCTTGACGTCAAACACGACAAATTAATGCTTCATAGAGAATTAGCTGGCGAATCGCTTTTGTTTTGGTCTTGCAAAAATAGGTATTTTAGAGCAGAATATGTGGCTATTTTAAAAAATAATTCAACTATTAATCTCTCACGCGTCCTACTATAACATACTGATTTAGTTACGAGCAAATAATGTACGTAGGACGCGTGAAGCTTTAATCTTTCTCTGGGTTATAATAACATAAGAAAGTAACAAATAAAATTGTGAATGATGCGTTTAAACATTTATTAAAATATTCTAGGGCTGTATATCAAAGTTGTTGCTTTGAAGTTCGATGTAAGTAGTTATTGGTCACCTGAGAACACATGTAAAGCTGCCTTGAATAAGTTCCTTGAATAGTTAATAATAAAAATACCCAAACTGGGAACCCTCGTCCCTCTTGGGAAAACTGGCTAAAGACGATGGTAATTGACTTTGAATTACACCCCTCTCTTTGCGTCGGGGCTAATGAAAATAAATACGGGTTTCAAGCCTTACAAAATTGAAATCAAAGCTGTTATTAATTTACTACAAATTTTAAAATAATAAACTAAAACAACAATAACCATTAATTAACTAGTTCTCTTTTTAACCGACTTCAAAAAAAGGAGGAGGTTATCAATTCGGCCGGTATGTTTTTTTTTTTTTTTTATGTATGTACACCGATTACTACGAGGTTTCTGAACCGATTTACGTGATTATTTTTTTGTTCGATGCGGGATGGTGTCGAATTGGTCCCATAAAAATTTTATTCGGATAGGCCTAGTAGTTTTTATTTTATGAGCATTTTTGTCTGTATTTGTAAATGTTGCAAGTGCAAGTTTGAAGTCGGTTGTTTTTAACGCAGTTATCACTTGTTCTTAAACTATTCTTTCCTTTATCCAAACCACTCTTTGAAGATTGATTGCTTCTAAATTATCGTTCATCGGGCAATTATTGTAGAACCTTTTTGTCAAATCACCGTAAAATCATCTATTATAGCGCTATAAGTTATTGCTTGCATCGTCACGAAAACTTATTATAACATTTTAACTCATTTATTTTACCGAGCTGAAAGATAGCTTTTGTTGAAGACTTCGCGGTTTGCTTTTTTCATCATAACTTGGGAAAAACTTTTTCTCTTTAACTGGCCTTTCCGAATCGGTGGTTCTCAATTTTTTTGTAGATTTATTTAACAGAACTGAACGAGGGTAATGTATAATGATAAAATAAGAGGCTCGATAGAAACTTAAATTATTAAGACAGTGCATAATTTTGATACGAACATTAAAGGAAAAACAGTTGATTTATTAAAACTTATTATCACATTAAACAAATATAATAGAATTTGACATTGATAAACCAATATATTATTAAATTACTAGCGGTCTGCTCCAGCTTCGCCTGTGGTACCTGTTTACGTTCTATCACTATACGAACCATCCTCCTACTTCAAGGAATATTATAAAAAAAAGAATTAACGAAATCGATTCAGCCGTTCTTGAGTTTTGTGCTTAGCAACACATTTGGCGAGATCAGATGTTTACTTCTAACTAGAACTCTTAAAGACTTATTGAATATGATCTTTTTGTGAGTAGATTTACTGAAAAAAACAAAATAATAAGTTATCTTGATTCGATTGATACGACTTCGCCCCGAAATGCTGAAAAAACAAATTCGGAATAGAAAATAAAACGTTCATTAAAACTTTGACGGTTTAACTTTTTTTAATTAAGTTGTTTATTAGAAAATATTTAGTTTACTGTTAGAAAGAATAAAAGTAATAAATTATGTTTCAATATATTATTTCTATACTTACCTATGATTCTCTAATTAAATTATAAAAAAAGTCTATATGCCATCGTTGTCCAAATAAATTAAAACATTAATTGTGAACCGAATAAATGTGAATAGATACCTATTGTTGAATTAATTAATTGCAAATTGAAAAAGAAAATTCTGAAAAAGCTGTTTCAAAAAACCTTAATTATGTTTATAGTGATACAGCAATGACCTTTCTTTGTAAAATCTAGCGAACGTGATTAATTACATAGACCAATGTATATTCTACTTCAAAATTTTAATCAACTTCAGTCCAGTAATTAATTAAATAACCTTAAAAGTCCACAATAGTCTAAGATCCCACCGCAGGATTAGTGCGTTCACAGTTTTTTTGCTAAAACCAAACTTTTATCTATATTTATAATTAGGAGAATATATATCGACTAGGTTGCCAGTCAAAATTTGGCCGCAAGCATTTATAATTACATTTTTTTCTTATTGATTTTTCGGAAAACCTATACATATTATATATTTTAGCAAAAACGCACTAATCCTGCGGTGGGATCTTATACTACAACGGGTGGGCGTCGTTTATAATTGCCACAAACACACGTAGGCAGAAAAACGAGTTATTTTTTCCCAAATAATTTAACTCTCATTCAGTACTTAGATCTATCACCATCCATCATGGCATGGATTTATAAATAAATGGCATACTTTTAGATTGAATGAAATTAATTATCTGGTAGGAATCTACCATATACCTATCTACTATTTGTATAATTATGGGACGGTCTAGTTTAAGTTGTATTTATTGCAAAGTAAACAAATATTTTTATTGTTATTTTACAAAACTTTAATCATTATAAGTGTGAATTGTAAACCTTGAACCTTAAGGATGACTTACATCATATTTAAATATTTTATTTTGCACATTGCTCTCGGTACCTCGATGAGAAAAGATCCTCAGAACAGCAATGAAATTTTCATCAAGTGTAGTGGAAAAAAGGCGGCTATACAAAAGAATTATTCATAAAGCTTTCCGACAAATAAGCGACTGGAGTCACACGGTTCCTGAACATCACTGAGCATTTGATTCTTCACGCTACCCGCGATTATTTGTATGACACTTTTATTCACGGACATTTTTGGTCTAGCGTTTCTTCTTACCATGAATCATATGTTAAATCCTGGGTCTTAGAGGATCGTAATCATACTTGGCCTAAATATTAAAATGTAATAACACAGGCTTTGTTAGTAATCCCTTTGCCTGACAGGATCCAATCTAGAACCGACTCTTCTTTGTTTCCGTATTTCATCAAGGGATATAAAACTACTTTATAAATAAACTGATGTAATGAACACAATTCTTAGTGAACCGTCTTGCTTGTATGAGGTAATGCAATTTACATTAGGAAAACTTTTATTGCAAATAGAAACATCTCCTTCTCGGATATTTTTGTATTAAACACCCGACAATAGATATGGTGTATGGTATAAAAAGATTAACGTCCACTAATAAGCAATTATTTTTCTTTTGCAAGGACATTGTCATCGGTAATAATGTAACTTCCTGCAAGATAATCTCGTCTAAAGAAATAACACTAATTAGAACAGATTTATCTTTCTATGAAGTTAATTGTTACCTACTAATGTTATTTATTTATCTCAGCTATTAATAAAATTACATTTTTTGCGCAGAAATTATTTATAACTTCAGGCCATCCTTAGGGATCCATCAGAGCTAACGTAATATTATATCATGAGATTTTTATGCTTAAAAAGATTTCTCAAGACTAAAGAAACGGTACCTACTTATAATAATACTAGCTGTTGCCCGCGACTTCGTCCGCGATTACGTCGTTTTAGGTCATTCGTCGTTTAAAAAAAATACGTGACACTTTATTTTTGAATGTTCTTAATTGTCTCTTATAAAATTTAACTACATTAAAATTGAACACTCTGAAAATCTTAAAATCGGAGAAAATTGAAAATCTGAGGAAAACATGGAGGAATGTGATTTAAATTCTACATTACTTAGTATTTCAAATAATAATCTAAATTAAATGTAGATTAACAGTTTGAGCGCACCGTTATAGAATATGTACCTAAGTATTAAATTACGTTAGTTTACATAGTAACAAAACAAAAACACGATGACTTTCTTTCGCGCTCGGTACCACAAACTAAGCATGTTAATGGTACGTGGCCCGCGTCACTTGACCCCCCGCGAGTTCCCCTCCTTTGCTATGCGAAAATACATTCGTCGCCCTGCTGTAGGAAAAATTGTAATACTGTGGCCTGGGCGTTATACACGCCCAGGGAGTTCCTGAGTGCCGATAGACGTCCGTCTATCGGCATTTATAACAATCTTATATTAATATCACCATCTTGAGGAAAAGCTTCTAATGTCGATTTAAAACTGCATACATACGAATTAACCTGATGAAACATGTTCTAAAATTGTGAAATGAGTTCAGTTTTAAATTCGAGAAATATTGATAATTCTTGTATTCGACTATTCGTTGTAGTCGAATACAAAATATATTTAAAGAAACTTAGGTTGGCCTTCAGGCAAAAGGGATCCTATCAAATGGTAAACTTGACCTTGTATCTTAAAAGTAAGCATGAAAGGACCTTCTGATAATTGTTGAGCACCAAAGGATCATTTGAAACGCACTACTATAAGAGCGAATATTGTCTAAGAACTGTTTAGATTGCACGTCATGTTCCTCTAAAAGTAGTGATTTCAAAGGTTCCGGTGTATCTTCAAACGAAAGCCGACTCCTTACTCCACTTTAAAGCATTACAAAAATAACATACTACGTTAATATCGCCTATACAGAAGATGATCTGTAATCAATTGTGAGGTTATAAGAAAACCCACTTTTATATTTGTCGGACCCCAGATGTTTACCTCTAAGTCATTAAGACTATGCGAAATCTGTCTGCAGTAAGAGGGGCCTCTCGCTATTCGTCCGTTTCCAGAGACCGAATAGTTTCAATTCTTAATCTTTCATTAAACAAACTTAATAATCGTTTTTGTCTCAATTAATTGTAATATTCGCGTCCCTACTCTAGTCATTGCTTATGCTCATGTTCATCTTCAAGAGATCGAATAATATTATGGTGCACCCTATCATTTGTCAAACGGTCTTCATATTGAGTAAAAGTTTCAGATTCGGTCTCACGGGATAGTACATGCCGTTCGCGGTCAGCTGTGAGCCGCAATTCTCGTTGTGAAGCGGTTTCAGGTTCTCGGCATAACACGTGTTGTTTTCGGCCTAGAGTATACCTCTAACGATTCTTGAGAACTCTTATTTCTCATTTTCTTAGCTTTGCTCGAATTTCGAGATAAAGATTTTTTAGGTGGCACTGATGCATGAAAATAAAAATTGAGTTAAAACGGACTGAGAGTGTTATAGACAAATATAATCAGAAAGCTTCGAACTCCTAAGCTATCGGAAGTTACACGTGTTATTGTGAGTCAACCATAAAAGATAGACATTTATGATGTCGGGAGATATTTTTTATATAATAAGGAGAACATTTCTTTCATACATGATTTCTGTGTAGCTTTAACCATTAAGGTTGCACACGCGACGAAAGCTTAAAAATGGAGTTACTGCTCTGCTCAGGAATATGAAAAATAATTGTACCAAGTTTCGTTTAAATCCGTCGAGTAGTTTTTGTTTCTATACCGGTTATACGGACAAAAATTTTACTGTTTGCTTCTTTGGCATCAGTGTCGATCCCTAATCACCCCGTGATAGTTATTTAGGAAATATATTTCATGTACAGATTTAATATACCTAAGTATACATAATATATTTAGATTCCAATTCCCATGTAACGTTAAATTCGACTATACAATAACTAACAGACAACGCAGGTTACTCTCGTTTCCGTAAGTTGAGGCGGCTACATATTCGGTCCTCATAACATCACTTTTAGTGAACGAAACGACAGCGCGGTTTAATTCGATGCCAACACCATCAGAAAAAAGGAAATATTTTTAATTGTGAAAAAATATTATGATTTACACTATTTTAATATAAAATATATGGCTGTGAGTGTGTAAAAATAAATCCAGCTAGTTTCACATCACACTTATGTTTATAATTAGCTATACGACATGAAAATATACATATTAATTACCAAGCAATAATCATACAGGTAAATACTGAACAAAAGTATTAACAGTCAAAGTTTATTTTTACTAACATTTAACAACACCCATGTAAATGATGAAGAAATGATAATTATCAACGAACTAACCTTTTCTATAATACTTAACACAGCACATTTTTTAAATTATCTTGCTCAACTCTGCTCAAAAATTTGAGGGTTTTGTTGGAACTGTAATGTGTCAAAACTATGATATATCTAAACTACGATACAACTTGCATGCGGAAATGCTCATTACAATCAGTGAATTTAAAGAATAACTAACAACAACTATTCAATTTTATTGAGCTGATGAATATCTTTTGCCTGGAAGAGATCACCGCCGCCTAATAAATATACTGTGTTTTCTTATAAAATCATAACATAATTTCTTTTATCTACTAAATTTTAATAAATAAGTTCTTTTTGTTATTTTTATCTAAAAATGATCTTGAGCTTATATTAGGCAAAAGTATACATTAACTTTTTATAATTTCAGGACCGCACCTTAAATGGGGTGCTCGGAAAATATGCCTACGGATTATTAATAGAGAAATGATACCTACACAACAAAGTTATGTTGGTTCCATTTTATTTATAAAATATAATGAAAATGGGCAAATATAAAACATATTATGTAAAATGATTAAAAATAAATAAATGAAGCAACTACGATTCAAAGAAAACATCTTTTTCAGTGTGAAAATGCTCTAAGCAATCCTGGATGATGAGTAGGTATAATATCATGTACTCTCATCCCAGTACGGTCGGTACCTCGATAGCCATAACGATAAATATTATAATCAGATAACAGCAAAGTCAGAATAAAAATCATAACTTGTACAGTTGTGAGTGCAAAATTTATGTTTCATTTGGCAATAACATTTTTTTCGGTACTAAAACGTAGTAGTTTGATATGTGGTTGGCTGCCCCTCCTCTCCTTCCTGAAAAATATCCTCCAAAATTACCCGAGATACTTCCAATGATTGAACCATACGTTGGACATTAACTTCAGTCAAAAATTGACGAAGCGGATGATTACTAATTTCCACTTAATCCTTGCTGCCACTATCTTCATCATCAAATCATCAATTTTCAAGTGGTGTTGTAAAATTGTCAGCAGAAATAGTCTTCCAAAGGCGATATAATTTTATGAACATTGAATCTGTAAATAAAAAATCAAACGTTAATAATTGTAAATCAATAAAAAAGCTACTTACAAATAAAATTTTATCAACAAACTACTGTTCCCAACGCACCTCAAAATCTTGTAAAAGTCAAAAAGAATTCATCATTTTATTATTTCATTCTAAAAGTGTAATATAAAACCATTATAAAACCAATAAAAAACATGAATTGCTATCATTATAAAAATAAATACCTATAAAAGTAACAACTTACCTTTTGTGGGAACGCATGGTGAAAATTCACAAAACACGAAGATTGAATTTGATATTTTTGGTTTTATGACATTTATTTTAATTTTATTTATTTATTTATTCAAATGCTTTATAAATATAAATTTATAAATAATAAATTTATAAAGAATAGAAACATTCGATCACGAAATTATGTGGGTTCGAGTCCCGCCTCGTGATCGAATTTTTTCTATTCTTTATAAATTTATAAAACACGAAGATTAAAAATGTAACCAATGAACACAATCAATATTAGATTAATTGTAATGGTGTCTAGTTTGACTTAAAATAATAAACATCTACCCTCACTTTTAAAAATGTAGTATATTCACACGAAATATAAGCGCACCTTATAGGGAAGGGAAGATATGGGTTAAAGAGTTAAATAAATAACATGATTATATTTAAATTATTAATTTTCAACAGTTGTTCAGTAGTGATAACATGTAAATTGATTTGATTTTTACGAAATCTCATAGATGGCGCTGTTTCAAATTTGTCTTTATACTACTAAATTCATTAAACTGTTTCTCTGCCCAAATTACGTAAATGACATAGTTTTTATTTTGTAAAGCTAGATAATAGCATGGCTTACTCGAAACCAACATTTAAACATGAGTCTTTAGATTGTACGCTGTCGTAGTACACGGAATATGTAAGAAAAATAAAGGTTCACAGCTCCTCCCGCGAAGGTGATATCATGATAATATGTTTAAACTATCCTCACCCGACCTCTTAGGAATATTCATGCAAAATTTGAAGTAAATCTATGCAGTACTTTCTGAGATTAGCCCGGAAATACATCCAGACAAACAGACAAACAGACAAACCGACAAACAGACAAAAATTCTAAAAACTATATTTTTGGCTTCTATATCGATTATAGATCATGGATCAAGTATTCTTTTAAAAAAATATTCAATGTACAGTTTTGACTTTCCTACGATTTTATTATATGTATAGATAGTTAGTGAATAAATATTTAATTTGATTCTGTCCCTTGTATATTAAGTATCTGAAACATTATCATTACATAAATACGTATAATAGCTGTGTTTTACCTGAAAATAAAACACATATTAAATACTTACCTATATTTGAAGCTTACTTCATTGAGAAGGCACCTAGCTTTTTCCGCCTATTCTTCCCTCTCTTTCCGTTGTATGTATGCTATCTCTCTCGCACACCTCTCCACCAGGTGGCGGGGCGCACGATAATGTCGGGCGCTGGATGTTTTTCATTGAGTCGAAATCCACAACAGGTGGACGTTAAGTGTAAGCTTCAAATATAGGTAAGTATTTAATATGTGTTTTATTTTCAGGTAAAACACAGCTATTAAACACTTGACCGTAATTTGAAGCTTACTTCATTGAGACCTGCTTGTTACCCACCTGGTGTACAATATATGGACGCCAATGTGAATTTGAATACATAAGTAATTACTTATTTCTTTATTTGAAAGAGTAAGGTGTGCAGATAGTATACCTACCAATAAATCACACAAATTTTTATATTATA
>CAJQZN010029937.1:0-15409 GCA_907164685.1 Colias eurytheme | reverse complement strand
ATATAAGTATGTAATGTATTCTTTTGGATTTTGTTTCACTTTCGAAATCATCTTTTACATTCCAAGCCTTTACTTTGTGTTTTATATTTATTTTTTGGTCGACCAGGAGATGGAGTGCCGCTTCTGCAAGAACAACGGCGAGCGCGAGCAGTACTACCGCACGCACTGGCTGCGCGTGGAGGGGCGCGTCACCTGCCCCGTGCTGCGCGCGCTCGTGTGCCGCCAGTGCGGCGCGCACGGCGACCGCGCGCACACGCTCAAGTACTGCCCGCTCACCAGCCCCGCGCGTGAGTACCGCGAGCTGTGCGCGCTGTCTGTGTGCAGTCGCTCTAAGCACGAAACAGCAAGAGTGCACTTCACCCCATAATATACTGGACTGACTACTACTGTATTCCATCGTAGCGACAAGACTTAACCAAGTTCATAAGCCTTCGACATCGAGATATACGTAGTACATACTATCTCGATGGCCTTCGATGTTTTTTTTATTATCAGTAATAAAACTATTAATTAATACAATATTAATGAACACTGTTTCCTAAAATTATTTGAATGCATTCGATTTCAGAACGCAAGAAGTCCGCAGCGATGATGCAAAGCCTGCGCCTGACGTCCGGTCGGCGCCGCAACAAGCTGCCATCTGACGACAAGAGCGGTGACTACGTCGTGTTCGGCGAATTCTCACAAAACGTGCTCAGAGATGGCGCTCTTTGCAACCCCTACGAATTTCCCTTGGACCCCATGTGGGCAGCATTGGAGAAGAAACTAATGCGCTAATTAAAAACCTACATTTTGCTTCTAATAAATTTGATTACGTACTAACTAGAATATATTTTTGTCAATGATAATTAAACTCTTATGGTAGTTGATTGTGTGGCGCATAGATGGCGCTAAATCAATTAATCGAGTGATTTTTCTTTTTTATTCGTTTTTGTGACTTGTGTATTATTTTTGACATTAATAATTAATAATACAATTTTTTACAATGAACGATTATAAAATTTACCTCGTGTATGTCTTATATAAGAACAATACACAATATTTTATTTACAAATTAGTACGGAATTCATATAAAAAAATAAACTTTAATATTCCACTGAATATTTTATATTATCACATTATGATCACATGCATCAAAATAATTTCTTTTTTATTTCCAGACTATTGAGAAATTAAAAAATCAATTAAAATATGTGAAGGTTCACTTATGCAATAAGTTTATTTAACATTTCTATAACATATTATATCTTACCTTTACCTATTATTTTAACTTCCAATCCTGTGCGATTGGATTGTATAAAATAATCGACAAACAAATAAACGTATTTTTCTTCTTAATATAATAAAGGGAATGTTGATACATTATTCCTTTTTATATTTGTCTTCAAATTATTATATTTAAGTGTTTTTTATATTTTGAACTTTGTTTTCTACTTAGTTACTTACATATTTATTATTAGTTACATATTTTGTTAATTTTGTTGATTATACACGAGAATGTGTTTTTTTTTATTTTGTTGAAAATCGTTTAACAATTGACATTGTACTTGGTGATGGTGTTTTGGGTCATTAAATATTTAGATAGCATTTTTTTATTTCATTTCCCTCCTATTATATCCTCATCCTATTTTATAGTATTTTCTTGTTACTTAGTTAAAAATATTTGACGTTAAAAATATAGTTTATTGCGATAAATGTTGGTTACAACTTACAGGATATTGCTTTTATTTCAACTTTTTTCGTTTTAATTACTTACCTATATGAAAATTTAATTTTTTACACCTAGCCTAAGGCTTTAAATGTGAAAAAAACGAAAGCGTAGGCATGTCCATTAAAAATAAGTAATAACCATAATTCAGTACAAATAAGAATAAAAATCATAAAGTACTGCCCAAAAATTGTAAGCTTACGCTTACCGCTATAATCGAATTCATTGAGAAAAACTCGATTCAAGAAAAACGAACCTTATCGTATTCGATTAAAGTTTAATTCGTTATGCTGTTTAATTTAACAGCTAACTTTTATGGCGGAGACGCAAGGTTGAATTTACTACAAGTAAATAAATATCTAGGTTAGAATTCGGTTGCTGTGGGATTTTGTGTCGAGGAAGTAGAACGTATGGGAGGGGGGGCTGCGTCATGGTTCATAACTGAAGTAATATAATGTCAAAATTATATGAGACGAACTTAATTTGTAAGGTGTTTTTAAATAACATGCGGTTATATGGAGGAAAACTGAATGGAAATCTTTCAGGGAGTGTTGTCTTCAGCAGTGAATGTTTATGTAAGTACTGAAAAGAACGAAGAACTCGCACAAGCTTTAAAGTTATTATCTATACTAATATTATATAGCTGAAGAGTTTGTTTGTTTGTTAGAACGCGCTAATCTCAGGAACTGGTCCGATTTGAAAAATTCTCTCGGTGTTAGATAGCCCATTTATCGTGGAAGGCTATCATCACGCTAAGACCAACAGGATCGGAGCAATGCGGGTGAAACCGCGGGGTACAGCTAGTTATTAATACAAATCAGTATCTTGACTTTATTACTACTACATTGAACAGGTACTTTAACAACAGTAACAGGAACATCTATGAAAAGGTCAAATAGAACTCATATCTTTTATCCACGTACATATCTACATTTCCGTAAAGAATACTAAGTTCTGATATTCCAATATTTACAGTGCAGTGTTGATGATAGATCTCGGTTACAGAATTTTTAGCATAATCACAGAATACTTAATAGTAGCTAACGCTGGCATAGTTTTAGTGCGTTTGCAATAGAAACCCCTGATCAAGAACATAAGAATTTTGGTTAACTCGATTAATGATTTTTCAGATACAGACCATTTTCATATTAAAAATAATTAGCTGTTGTATGCCAGCTTGTTCCTTCCTACTTCAAAGATATGCGATTCCTATGAAGTACCTAGCCTGTATGTACTTGTCGCAAAGCTAAACTATAAAGTTTTTATATTTTAGGAAATACCCATATTTTCAGTATTGTTAAAAGAATAAGTACATAATAAGTTTAATTGCACAATACTAATTCTCTAGAAGTCAGAACATGATGATCACCACGCAGAATCTCAAGAGCATACATAACTGTTAATATGTCACATTAAAAAATAAACACTGCATCATAATGCCAACACATTAATTTTGGGGTCAAGAGTTAATTGAACACCTACCTGAGAACTTCATAGCATCATGGATTACCATAGGATTATATTTTTGCAGGGCCGAACTTGACACATGATTTTTATATTCTGGCACACACATTTTAGTTCATAGATATAATTTTGGAGCCCCAATTCTGAGGACCGAATATGTAGCACTTGTTTGTGTTACTTCGTGATTGAAAAATTGTGTTAACGAATTAAATGAATTCTCTGAACTTAACTTGATGTGAAGAAGGATGTTTTCACTACATTATACCACATATTACATATTTATTCACCTACGTTTAGTTTCATGTGTTCGAGCTCCAATTTATTTTTTACTTACCTATTTATTATTTAAAAAATCTTAAAATTTTTGATACTTCAATCATTTCGTTTTATTAGCTGAAAGCCTTTATCTACTGAAACAATTGAAAACTCACAGATCCAATGTCCACAATTTCATTGTAAAAATATGATGATGTTTCATTTGTAAATATGACTGATCAATCATGAATGATAGGGCCCTCATATTGGGGCCTCCAATGTACCAAGTACGTCCTTACAAAGTTAAATATAGCATTTAGTCTGACGAGCGTAGGCTTATATTGTTAGCAAGTGGGTCATTTTGAATAGTATTGTGATTGAATGCACTCTGATTTGGCTGTTACCGTATATTTTATAACATTAGTTTAGAAAGGTGTGATATTGTATTGTTAAAACTATAGATAAGGTGTGATTATTATTTGTTGAATAAAACAAACGCCGGTGTCATTTTTGTTTATTTTGTGCTTTTGTGCATAGAATTGGATAAATAAGAAAAAAATAGTTAAATAAGTATACCTTTTTACTGGTGAACTTATGCTTCCTTAAATGTTTTTTTTATTTTTTATTTGGCTAACTTTGAATGATTAACTAAGCTGTTGATTAAATTATGACTGTTTAAATAAAATAACGCCGTATTGAAATATCTATCAAAAGACACGTTCAAACGAAAGAGAATATAGATCTTTAATCTTTATGCTATTCTACAATTACATATATTAAAAAATTGAATGAAGATTTGACGTTCAAATTAATTAAGTAGGTACCTAGTTAGGTTTATTCGTATTTAAAGTATATTATTAGACAACAACTAAAACACCTATTAAGTATAAAACGAAGCATGCAAAGCATAACACAGTAAAGCGCCCACGCCCCCCTCCTCCCTCCCTCGTGGAGAAATGGCGACCTTGTTTCATGACCCACTGCCGACGTCGCCGGCGATCACCGAGCCTTTGCGCTTGCGCATCTATACTAGCTATTTTCATACTAAGGCTGGTTGAATGGATAAATTATGAATTTGAATGGAAGATTGAATGGAAAAATTTGCTTGTTAAATCTACACTAATATTTATTATTAACAGGAAAGATTTGATTGTTTGTTTGTTTGAATAGAATAGGCTCTGAAACTAATGGATGTTAAAAAAAATATTCGTATTATATACATATTATATAGGTATTTCGCTTTATTTTTAATGAAATTATGTGGTTGGGTGTTGATAAATAGTTCTTTGTAGCACAAATAAATAATATCTACATAGGTACAATTGGTATTAAGATGGGACAAAAAAGTTTTAAAAATATCTAAGTTTAAAAAATACTGTGGTTTTTAAATACTTTTAATTCGGTCTACATCGATAATGTGACTTCCTTGAAATTAACTGAACGTTTATGTTCCTGGATATAAATTCTAATATTCTAATTTTTAATAAATTCACTAGCTTAGGATTTGTAGGACAAGTAGGATATCACAAGCCAAAATACTTTTTTAAAATCTACCAACCTATATTATTGCACAACAAATTGACAAACATTTGAATAGCAAAACGCAGTCTAACCGATCTATTTAGAAGTTAAATACTTAGTCTTCGATATCCTCTTGTAAAATTAAACACAAGAAATCAAAACAATAATTACTATCGTATAATTTCACTACTTCGTCATTTATATGCCGCAGACGGTCTAGGATAGACTAGCACGTGGTGTGTGTATGTGTGCTCGTTAGATAGTGCATGTGTGGGTGAAAGTTTGACGACACTACCTTGATAAAGCGTGATCTTTGGATTGAAGAAACTGTCTAGACTATTGATTCCAGCAAGTCTAGGCGTTTTGGCTATTAGCATTGTATTGTGTTATTGACGATATTAATGGAATTGTGTGTTTCCATAATACAAGCGAAAGCTTAGTATGGGATCAGATTGTGCCGTGTATTGTCCTGAAATATTTATTTCTTTTATTTAGGATATAAAAAAAGGCGTGTGGCACTCGGGGACTGCCGCGGTAAAGCTATTGCATGCTATGCCTTCAAGCCACACCTCCGTGCTCGTTGGAGTGGGGAGCGTAAGGTTTTTTCGTTACGGAATTATTGGATTCGGTCCCCGCGCTCAAGGCCCGCGATAGAAGCTATGCAATAGCTTAATAATTAGATAAGCGTTCTTTGATCGGAAACGTTAAGTATGCTTTGCTTTAAAAATGTTATGATTAAAAAAAAAATTATACTCTTTCTTTACTGTTCACTAGCAACATACAGAGAGTAAGTATCAGTCCACCTTCGATAAGCCTTAACTAAATCAGGACCTCTAAATTGTAATGGTCATTGGTCATGTGCTCGAGGCAACGGCATTTAAAAGGCGCTATTAGATCAAAGATCAAAAGCCTCATCGCTATAAATAATAAATACTGATTCACCACAAATATATTGCAATAATAACTGTAAAGATTCCAAATATTTCAGCAAATTGCGCCATAACCCTCCCACCACGCCCTACTTGATGTCACTCCACCTTTAAGGCAATGAATTCATTCAGATCTTCAATAATACAGTTACAATACCGTTCATTACGCTTTTTTAGTTTGGATGACGCTATAGGTCTGGATGATTGACTATTCTCTTAATCATATTAGGTACAAGTTCCGGTCAGTCTGTCATAATTATCTTTGTAACAAATGCGATAGTAACACTTTTTGTCTGTTCTTTCATGTCTCACTCTAATGGAATTGTTTGATTTTTTGTTGTGAAAATAAACTTGAGGAGGAGAAATTCAATTTCATGAATAGCTCCTCCAAGTTAGGGAACTTCAGGTTGGAAAATATATCAAGTTTAGAACAATGTCCTGAAAGGGAGGCAAGAATATGGGCCGTTGAAATTTCATGATTCCAGTATTCTGTTGATCAGGTTTGACTTAAACCAACGCCACTGACATTTTTTATATGTATATGAACATTTTTGAATATTTAAGATGCAAGTTCCTCCAAATCAAACTAATCAAGGAAAACAAATGTAATTTAACATGATTCAGAATCAGTAAACATCCTGAACTCGCTGGCAAAGACGGATATATCCTGGGCTAAAGCTCGCACAAAAGTATAATTCAAAATACTACCTACCTATGTGTTATCAGTTTGTTAACAAGTTGTGACGCAACTCACACTAACAGTGGCTCAGTCTAAAACCGTACCATGTATCCCGCATGGTGAATCGGCAATCAGTAAAAACTAAAAAGTAAAAGTAGCGAGTTAACTGTACCCACTTCGCTCTCAAATGCCGACACACTAAAGCCCTGTGTATGTTAGCTGACACCGCGGTAGCGATTTCGCTCGTGAAGTCAGCTACGTAAAATTCTTGTCATGGTAAAGGTAAAGGAATTAATACAGATCTATTTCATTTCTTTTGTATAGTTAAAATTATAATTTCATCCAGCTGATATTTATGATTGATTGTTTTATAAAAGTAGGTAAATTTTCACATCATTTTTTTGTTTAAACTGACATTTTTGTAACAAAATATAAAGCTTCAATACAAAATCACTTTTTATATACATACCAAAGTTTCACTAAACACCCATCAAGCTTGCAAATAAAACGGTAAATTTTTCATATAATTAACCTTTATTTTCATTAATGCATTATAATTACGTCGTTCTCTCAAGCTGTGTGGTATAATATTAACTCTTTCTTCGCTCCCGCTACGCTTTCCGCCACCGTTCCCGCTCCGCTCGTCGCTACATCACCGCTGGCACACTAAGAAATAGCACGCGTAACCGTTGATGTTTTAACGGATTTTAATGAAATGCCTAACTTTTGACGACCTGTAGCGGTTATTTAAATTTTTAAGTCATTGCAGATTAGCACAAATTGTAGTTGAAACGAATCTAACGAATCTAACGAATATTCATTTATGTTTTTAGTTCGCGATAACGGCTAGTGGATTTTGTTAAATTTTATTAATTTGACGACTTGTTAATTTGGTAGGTTAATTAAAACGATACATATGTATATAATATGCAAATGAAGGCTTTAAGTGGTTTAATATAGAGTTGTGACAAAGCTAAGTTAATAAACTAATTTTAGTAGGTAACTAGGTGTTTCAGCAAAGCCTATATTTTTATTAGACACATATTTCTTTACATTTTCCTTTTTTTCTCTCGTGTTATGTTAACAGTTATTAATAATGTCAAATATGTTTATTGTTTAAGCAATTTCATAACACAATACTTTTTTTAAGACTTTATCCTGGATGCAGGAATACACCAATCTTGCTGTTGTTTAACCCATTCATATAGTCTTTAATCTGTTAGGCTATTATTGTTAGTTTGAAACTAAAATAACATTTGTACATACTAAAGTGTAGCCTGTAGGTCTGTCACCGTTAAATGTATTTGCAGCAATTCTACGGCCCTTCGACATGTCTTACCGACGCAGTGTAATGTATATTTCTCATATCTATCCCAGCGAAGCTAGGTAACGTTCAATTATGATAATCTCCAAAGAATACATAATATATTAGCAATATGGTAATCTGTACTTACCGTTACAGACGTACTACTAACTTGGGATTATGCAAAGTGTGCATTTATTTGATCGTTCAGATAAATAATGCGGACACGTGCGAATAGGTCATTAGTGAATTTATAAGCTAGTTGAGTTTTTCACTAGCTGATACGAGCGTTTTTGCTTGTGTTAAAATATGATTTGCTACACGAAACGCTATAATAGTTATTACAACTTTAGATAATAACAAAGTCTCCATGCTTATAAGTTCTAAAAAAAATATTTATGTTAACATTAGTTTCGTTATTTGTATGTTGTATTTTGGGAAACACCTGTTAATGGACCTTTTTTTCAAGGGCTTTGGGTTGAATCTGATACATGTATCCGGCTTTTTAAATTAAAACACAGATTAACATGATTAAGGTAAGTTCAAATCAAGGAAAGCTTTGAAAGCTCTTCTATTTGAATATTTTTCACAATCATGTTTAATATGCTTACCTACTAAGTATTATTTAACTAAAAGTGCTTTCAAATCCTTCCTCTTTCTTGCACTCTGATGTAAATTCTTAGTGTCAAAGGAAGTCAAGTGAGTATATTATGTTTATGTATTTAGGTTTGGCGTTACAGATAAAAGTCTTGTGCACCATTTTTTTCTTTTTCTATGTTAAATAGCAACAAATCTTGTGCCATTTATTAAGGTTGGGTCGCTTAAGATCGGATGTGACATAAGATCGGATGCATGGAATAACTTGCAAACTAGGCAATATTCTCTACTGCTGCCAACACTACTAGATCCGCCATTTTGTTCTGCCCATCTCTTCACTTTGCGGCCGGCCAGGCAAACTTCTTTGTCAAATTTTTTGAGGAATTTCCTGACCCAATCATTGATGCTCAATGTATGGACATAAGTCCAGATGGTTTCCTAATGTGAACTTTATTATTAAACGCATAGAAGTGAAGATACTACATAGTCCGATCTTCGGCCGAACTGTTATTTTCTTCACTATGGTAAGTCGAAAAAAGTCTACTTTTTAGGCTCTTAATTTGCTTAGATAGAAAGCATCTACGCAAACCAAAAAATTAGGGGTTAAACAATACTTGGTTTAGTTTAGACGGCGTATCAACAATTACTGTTAATTATTTTAACATTAACATTAACAACAACAATTTTTTTTCATGTTTCTATAAGAACAATTGATAAAGTATTTTCCCTAATTACAAATTTTTCCTCCTCTTTTTACCACTACAAATCACTAACATTTCTTGTCTATACTATCTCCGTAAACATTAACAGCATTCCTTAACACATTTTATTTACGTATATTCCTCAGAACTCAACAGGTGATTTGATTTGATACAAGTTTATTATTTATTAAAAGCAAGCCCATCTCTATAAAATAACAAACACGATAGTTTTGAAGTATTCCCATGTCGTCGCACGGATGTGGCACACCGACATACTGACATACTTTCTTGGCTTGCTACTCGCGCGGCGGAAGCACGGTCAAGGTTGAGCTTGTCACCTGCGATTATAAGGAAAAATGCTTTTCTTTTGTTGTAGTTTGAATAATATCATTTCAGTCATCTGATTGAGAGGCATTAACAAATCTTAAAGTTATTAGTTTGTAAAATTAAACCTAAAAATTAACAGAGAAACGAAATATTCAAGAATTGAACGAGATTAGAGACAATGCCATTAGCTTACCGCCTGCGGCTTCGCCCGCTTTGTCAAAAACCTATAAATTATATACTAAAACCTTCCTCTTGAACCATTCTATCTATTAAAAAAACCGCATCAAAATCCGTTGCGTAGTTTTAAAGATTTAAGCACACAAAGGGACATAGGGACAGAAAAAGTGACTTTGTTTTATACTATGTAGTGATGATTAATGCTATATAAACAATTGTAATAATACATTTATTTAGATTTACTAAGCCTATATAGGCTCCGACGATATTTTTTTACATTCAAGAATACATGTACAGTCACATACTTAGATATTATATGAATACGTAATTATCCTGAAAATCAATCATTGCTTGAAAAAACAATCTAATTGTTTCTCGTAAAGTTTTTTTTAACAAATTATACTTATGATAATTATATATAAAACATATTTCCAAACTGAGTACATAAGTAGTCCGTAGTATCTACTTGTAATTTAACATGTTTTGTATACTCGTAGGTACCTACTACGCGTGTGCTACAATATGCGTAGTACGTACTTGTTTTCGTTGAATCCTGGGTCAAACAAAACAAATTCAATATAATTATATTAAGTAATATTAGTAAGTAAATTATGTAATAAAATCAACACCTACAAGTACTGATTATCTTTGCTGACTTAAAATCGAAAAAAATCTATCTATCGGAGGCATTTGTTTGAGTTAAATCTTAATGTTTTAATTTACAGTTAGTAATGTTAATAATTAATAATTATTGACGAATATGCTAACCCATTTGCAGTTTAACCTATTTGGTGACCCATCACAAATCCAACCGCTCGTAACTGTGCTTTCCCCGAGTCATTACCGAGTATTGGTTATTAGTTCTAGTGTCTATAGTAAAGCACTAGGTCGTAGAGTGGTAATTTAGCGGCTCATTACTGACTATCTTCAGTATAACGATTAATCATTGCCGCTTGAATGTGTGGTGAAAGATTGCTTCAATAGGAACATAAACTAAAGATATATACTAAACTAGATCTATAAGGCATATATGCCTTATAGATCTAGTGGTTTGTAGGTTTCCCCATTGAGAATCGGTTGTCGCCTTATAAATTTTTACTATTATATATTTGGATTTATGAGTTTATTTTCTTTACATTCACACCAAGTTTAAAAGAAACCTATAATAATTAATAACCTATACTAAAGTGTAATCTATTTCTATAGTTTAGAAGAAAACAATCTGACGCTATTAGCAGTAGATAACTAAATCATTTATTTAGCTTAGCTTTCATTCGCATATTACCTACTAAAATGCTGTTTTAATTAATTATATGATATATCTACCAACAAACCCTAGTCCGATCATTTCTTTTGCGAGATAGAAAGGAAGGAAAAACTTATATTCGACGAGTATAAATTTAGTTTATTAAGGACCTGAATCCAATCAACTTTTTGAACAACAAGCGACAGTAAACAATATCCATCCATGCTCACAAACTTTCGCCTTTTCGCATTTAGGTACTCAAATCGCTTCATCTCCTCCCTCGCGGGCAGGTCACACGGGTTCAAGAATGAAGGGCGTCTGTTATCGGTTTCCTCTTGAACTCGAACCTTCAAAGGTTGCGCTGGCCTTTGGTTTAAGGGATCTGGGCTGATGACACCCTTTCGCACAGCTCACAGGTGTGGCTTACAGTTAGGATGCTCAAAATATTTAGATGTGAACTTTGCAAGGAACTGTTTTTGGTATGGTATTTCTGCAGTTGGACACAGCAACATAGGTCTGTTTGGTCAAGCATGTTTAAAGTTCAAACTGCGACTTCAAGCTCAAACTCAAATCAATTTATTAAAGATTTATGTTCATACTATTCTAATTTTGCTCATATCAGCCATAAATACAGATTTAGGCAATTTTTCTTTCAATCCTAGGTTATTCAAAAGTTCCAGGATTCGATCAACAGTTCTTGAAATTACGATTAATTTTGCAATATTTGTTGTTGTTGTTTAAATTAATAATCTAATATGTAGTTAATCTTAAATATAGTTCCATCTAGAAGTAATAATACGATTTTCTTTCGGGGATTTATATATCCTTTATATTCAATAATATATTACGAGGTGATAACAAAATTTATAAAAGAGCTTGTTAGCTACTGTGCATGTAAATACAAAATTCTAACGATTCTTATTTACGACTATTGTATGAGTAAGTCGTACATATTTAAGGTCAACAATAAATATTACCTATATGTAGTAATAAACGAAATGTACATAATGTATTAAGTGTGAAAACGGTATATAGGCTTGTTTAAATTATTTATTGTACTACTAGCGGTCCGCCCCGGCTTCGCCCGTGGTACATAATATTTACGTTTTCTCTACATAAGAACCATCCTCGTACTTCAAGGAATATAATAAAAAAAGAATTATCGAAATCGGTTCAGCCGTTCTCGAGTTATGCGCTTACCAACACATTTTGCGATTCATTTTTATATATAAGATTTATCTGTCAGTTTGTGTTATATGATTCCTTTGCAAATTTACACTGTACATAACAGAAGTATTCATTTATACTACCTAAATAATCAATCATTGAAGTGAAGACACGGTGATACTTACCTATTACCGTAAGTATTTGTTTAGCATATCACAAACTTGGTTATAGAAGAAAACTAATGACACTTCATGTTTTTTTCTTTCTGCCTGTTTGGGCGTTTTGAATATGTAATTGTTGGACCGATTTTAATGAGACATTTACTAAATCTCGCGTTCGATAATAGTCTATTTGCATATTTAACGATGGCTATGCAAAGAATCTGTCTTAAAAAAAGGAAAATAAACTAAGTTTAAATAAATATTCTTCGTATTTCTTCAGTTTTGCAGAAACGTAAACTTTTTATGCTTTCCATCAGCCACTATAAATAGAAAGATCTCATCCGAGTTTCTTGGAAGCGATGCTATAATGCATGTGAACTGGGTTTCTATTGAGGTGTCATTGTTACACACTAGATAAACATACACTTTACTGTGCGAAAGAGATTTTGAGCGAAATGTAGCGGAGTTTTAAGCTTTAAAGTGGATTAATTATTATTAGCAAAATAAAAAAAATGTAATTTTGAGGTGAAATTTTTTTTAAGCGCTTTCAGAGTTAAATTGACAAGGTCGCGTGATGGCAACACCGTCGTGTCATGGAGTAAGACGATGATTTTGGTATATTTGAATCTTGCCAAAGAAGTTTCACTTCCGACATGTATACTCGGTACACACGCTATTTTTTATTCTATATAATAATTTTTACGACTAAAGTGAGAACTGAGAACATAACCTCCAGAGGTCAAAGCTCCTAACCAGCAGTATTTCTGATGAAATCTTTGCTATTCAAAGCCCTTGCTCGATAAATTAGGAAAAAATTACACAATCGTACTTTAGTTATTCTTTCGTGCACCAATTTTACGCACAGTATTTTATTTCACAAAATTGGCAATAACTTCAATCTACCAATGAATGAAAAATGAAAAAGTTAAACTTAAAGTGTACTCCAATATTTAATATTCGCTAATTCAAACCAAAAGCAGTGTTAACTCGTTCAGTTAAAAAAATATACCTACAATGTAGTAATACCATACCTATATTTGAAGAGACTTACTTCCTACTTTGCAAATTTCACAAAATTTTATTGTCCCCTAAAATTGCTTTCAGATAGACCATCAAGCGTTTACTTATTAATTGTTTAGTAAAATATTATAATTGGCATGTTTACTCAGATCATTCCTGTTGTTCTGTCATATCGCATGCTGGTACACGTATGTAGGTATATAATATACTAGCTGCTCCCCTCGGTTTCACCCCCGTGGCTCCGCTCCTGTTGGTCGTAGCGTGATGATATATAGTCTATAACCTTCCTCGATAAATGAGCTTTCTGACACCGGAATAATTTTTTAAATCGGTTCAGTAGTTCCCGAGATTAGCGCGTTCAAACAAACAAACAAACAAACAATCAAACAAACTCTTCAGATTTTTAATATTAGTATAGACTTATTATGTAGAATATTGAACTTGTATGTTGATGTATAAATAAACATTCAGGTTGTGGTTCCATAGAATTTTAATGAACATAGTGTTTTGTATGGTAATTGGCACTTGCTCTTGGTGTAACTTTTTCAATGTGGTTTTAGGGATTTTATAGTTCCTTTTATAAAAACATGGCTTGATAAGAGTCTCTATTAGCTTGAATATACTTATATTTTCAATACCTACTTGAAATTACGTGCAACAATCTAAATACATGCTTGTTTGAAGTACTCAAAAAAATATATTTCTTTTATCATTTCTTATTTCCAAAGAAAGTTCATATAATTTGTTGGCTTATTATTTATTATGTCCATTTCCTTCTCCTCAATGTCGTTAAATGATATTAAACATGTCTAAGAACGATGCGCAAATATCATAAACTCGTCGTGTGATGGCTGCGCGGAGAAATCACGTTGCGCCGGCCGTAAGTAGGTTGAAGAAAGAATCTGCGCCTGCGATGTACGGACAGCAAAACAACTAAAGAAAAAAAAGTGTAAGAAATTGTGTATTGTAATGTTTTATGGTTTGCAATACGGGTTAAACAATTGCAATACGGGTAAATAAACATATATAATCTAAAATTTTATGAAATAGGTAGTTGTTCTTTTAATCAAGTTCTAACAGTATATATTCCAAATTGCAATGTGGAATGACGGAGGAAAGAAAATAAGTCTTTAATTTGTATCCTATTTTATTATCATTGATCAATGATCTTTTCAAAGGCAAATAATTTCAATGAAATTTCGCAATAGATTCAAAGTATTGTTAATTCCCCAATTTGACGCCGAAATTGAAATGTCTCAATCCTAGAATTACATAAATCAGTTAGTGATTAAAGGCATGACGAATGATTCCATTTAGGAGTTAATTAAATTTGATTGTGCAAACATTTTGACAATAAGTTTGGATGCAGTTATTATTAGATTGAGCAAAAAATTTATCACAAAGTTTACGTGGCCCTTTGTCATATACAAAATATAATAAAGTAAAATATGTATTGCCAATTCAAAATTAATTTCAATGTTATCAAATAATTATTCTATGTTTATTTTATCTATTAATTAAATTGTTTATCTAGACAAAGGTGTTACAATTAAAATGATATGCATAACAAAGACGAACCCATTTTTATATCCATTGTATAACAATAAATGTTAAGTATTAATCATAATTTTTTTATCATCATTATTTACACGCATGATTAGATTTCTCAATGGATTCCTCGAGCTCCTTTAATTATGTATTTCTATAATTTTTTTCATATAGATTTTGTTGCGCACGCTACTTGCTATTGACATTGGTTACGCGCGTTTTCTCCGCCCTGCAGCACACTACACAGTACACACCTGACGCAAAAAGTCGATTCGTCGCGCATTATATATCTTTTCACATCCGACTTCTCTTACGGAAACTGTGCGAACTCTTTCACCGGCCTTTGTTCGCGACCCACATGCGCATAGAAATCATCCCATGACCTTGCAATAAAACAACAAATAACAAAAAAAATCTCAATTTATTTTACATTAATTTACACTTATGGAAATCGAAAATAACCTACACATCTACCATTAAGTACGGCGTATTAACATTCGATATAAATATGTAATATATATTCGCGGCTCACGTCGCGACGCGGCAGTGTTACTGTTAAAAGATACGAGGATATACAAATTACAAAATTACAAATCAATAAATACT
>CAJQZN010029936.1:0-17923 GCA_907164685.1 Colias eurytheme | reverse complement strand
TATAGTCGAATTTAACGTTACATGGAAATTGGAATCTAAATATATGTATACCTACTTATATTAAATCTGTAGAGGTCAATTCTGCACATGAAATATATTTCCTAAATAACTATCACGAGGTGATTAGAGATCGACATCGACGTCAAAAATGTTTGTCCGTCTGTCTGTCTGTATAACCGTTATAGAAACAAAAATTACTCGACGGATTTAAACGAAACTTGGTACAATTATTTTTCATATTCGTGAGCAGAGCAGCAACTCCATTTTTAAGCTTTCGTCGCGTGTGCGTTCTTAATGCGTGTATCTTAATGGTTAAAGCTACACAGAAATCAAGTATGAAAGAAATGTTCTCCATATTATATAAAAAATATCTCCCGACATCATAAATGTCTATCTTTTATGGTTGAGCTTAGCTTTCTGATTATATTTGTCTACTAGCTGTCCCCGCGACTTCGTTCGCGTGGAATAGTGACTATGGGACCTATGACCATGGGCTCAGGGTGGGGCAACAATAAAAAATCATTTTTATTTTCATGCTCCCACTCCCGCGCCCACTCGCACTCCCACGCCATATGCCACGGTCAGTCCCAATCCCACGCCCACGCCCACTCCCCTTCACAATTAGTACCTACCAGATCAAAGCCAGGGTAAGCGCCCCACCCAGCCCCACCGTGGCTACGCCCATGCTGTATTACTATTTAACATACAATTATTGAGTAAATACGTACAACCATACTGTACTGTTGTACTACCATAAATAATTAAAAGAATTGTTATTAAAATTTCTTACTAAACTGAGCTAAAAAACTTACGTACCAAATTATTAAAGAAAATCAAGAAATGAAATGCCTAACCTATACCAAGTAGTTACTACATATTGTAATTAAAAATTATGATTAGTATATAATATCGAAAATCAAAAAAGAAATGCCTAACTAATTCTACGTAAAATTTCTTTTAAATTATGTCATATTATTTTTTAGGAACCAGGGGGGGGGGAGAGGAGCAAATTCTATTTCCTTCCTTTCTTAAACGGATGTTTTTAATAATCTATGGTGTAGCCAGTAGCCACTGATCAGCTTAATCGATACTCAGTTTTTATCAAATCCAGAAACAAATCCAAATTAGATCTTTCCTGTCTCACGCACGTAACTAAAGGCTGAAGAGAGAGAGAGCACGTAACTAAACCGTTTAGACGAAGAAAAGTGTATAGAAAAAGGAATAAATAATTTCATAAACTTCCCGACGATCTTTAAAAATAAATTATAACTTTCATTTTTTTTCATTCCCACTTTTACCCCTATGTAGGTATAATAAGTGGATGAACCAATTTTGATACACTTTATCTAAGAACCAGCGTCGGAAAATATTCTGCCTAACAAAAAAAACCGCATCTAATTTGGTTTACCTGTTAGCCAGCTACGGTGCCATAGACAGACACACACACACACACAGAAATACATAGCGGTCAAACACATAACACCAGTCTTTTTGCGTCGGGGGTTAAAAATATAATACGACATAATTTAAAGGACATTTTATGTGGAAAATTTACCTATACACCAGGGTAGATAATTTTTGAAACAAAAAAAAATCGCAGTAGGATGAAACCCATTAGAAAAGGATATGATAAAAATGTAAGGAAAAATAAATTACGGTCAATCGGAGTTTGGGAAGTGGGAGGGGGGGAGCTTTTAAGAGAAAAAAATGGTTTCTCTCGATTTCTCGATAATAATAACACCTGCTAATTTTTTTCTACATATTTTAATTGTACAGACATCACTTTTCCACAATTTTATTATATGTATTGATGATGATGATTGAGATTATAACACTCTTAGTCCGTTTTAATTTTTATTCACCCGCATCAGTGCCACCTAAAAAATCTTTATATATCGAAATTCGAGCAAAGTTAAGAAAATGAGAAATAAGAGTTCTCAAGGATCGTTAGAGATAAGACAAGGCTTACAAGAAGAGATAAGGCTTACTATTGACCGAAAACAACATGTGTTATGCCGAACCTGAAACCGCTTCACAACGAGAATTGCGGCTCACAGCTGACCGCGAACGGCATGTACTATCCTGTGAGACCGAAACCTTCACTGAGGGTATATATAACGTCTCACAGCTGATCGCAAATGGCATATTGTACTATCCCGTGAGACCGAAACCCTCACTGAGAGGGAATTACGTCTCACAGCTGATCACGATCGTCATATTTTATCTCGAGAATTCTGAAACTTTTACTCAATATGAAGACCGTTTGACAAATAATAGGGTGCACCATAATATTATTCGATCTCTCGAAGATGAACATGAGCATAAGCAATGACTAGAGTAGGGACGCGAATATTACCATTATTTGAGACAAGAACGATTAATAAGTTTGTTTAATGAAAGATTAAGAATTGAAACTATTGGTCTCTTTAAACGGACGAATAGCGAGAGGCCCGTCTTATTGCAGACAGATTTCGACATAGTTCTAATGACTTAGAGGTAAACATAGAAGATCAATCTACAAATTCGGTGGTGTGGTCCGACAAAATAATATAAAAGTGGGTTTGCTTATAACCTCACAATTGATTACAGATCATCTTCTGTATAGGCGATATTAACGTAGTATGTTCTTTTTGTAATGCTTTAAAGTGGAGTAAGGAGTCGGCTTTCGTTTGAAGATACGCCGGAACCTTTGAAATCACTACTTTTAAGTTTTAGAGGAACATGTGCAATCTAAACAGTTCTTAGACAATATTAGCTCTTATAGTATTGCGTTTTAAATGATCCTTTGGTGCTCAACAATTATTAGATGCTCCTTTCATTCTTACTTTTAAGATACAAGGTCAAGTTTATCATTTGATAGGATCCCTTTTGCCTGAAGGCCAACCTAAGTTTCTTTAAATATATTATTTTGTATTCGACTACGACGAATAATCGAATACAAGAAATCAATATTTCTCGAATTTAAAACTGAACTCATTTCACAATTTTAGAACATGTTAATTCATCAGGTTAATCCGTATATATGCGTTTTAAATCGACATTAGAAGCTTTTCCTCAAGATGGTAATATTAATATAAAATTGGTATAAATGCCGATAGACGGAAGTCTATCAGCACTCAGGAATTCCCTGAGCGTGTTATAACGCCCAGGCCGCAGTATTACAATTTTTCCTACAGTAGGGCGACGAATGTATTTTCGCATAGCAACGGAGGGGAACTCGTGGGGGGTAAAGTGACGCGGGCCACGTACCACAAACATGTTTAGTTTGTGGTACCGAGCGCGAAAGAAAGTCATCGTGTTTTTAGTAAAGTTACTATGTAAACTAACGTAATTTATTACTTAGGTACATATTCTATAATGGTGCGCTCAAACTGTTAATCTACATT
Organism: Colias eurytheme; assembly: GCA_907164685.1. Taxonomy (NCBI): domain Eukaryota; kingdom Metazoa; phylum Arthropoda; class Insecta; order Lepidoptera; family Pieridae; genus Colias; species Colias eurytheme. Next base: position 14,537 of record CAJQZN010029936.1, on the reverse strand, counting down.
TAATTTAGATTATTATTTTAATTACTAAGAAATGTAGAATTTAAATCACATTCATTCATGTTTTCCTCAGATATTCGATGTCTATGATTTTCGATGATTTTAAGATTTTCTTATCAGAGTATTCAATTTTAATGTAGTTAAATTTTATAAGAGACAATTAAGAACATTCAAAAATAAAGTGTCACGTATTTTTTTTAAACGACGAATGACGAAAAACGACCGAATCGCGGACGAAGTCGCGGGCAACAGCTAGTAATATATATAACGACTCTTATAAGACTAAAATAATAAGGCCTAGCAATAGAAATAATAAAACATGGATAAATTGTAATTTAAAGAAAATGCTACTAGAAAGAGATAGACTATTTAAAATATGGAGTAACGAACCAAAAAATATGTTAAAAAGACTTGAATACACTAAATACAGGAATAAATGTACAAAAACTATAAATAGATGTAGAAATGAATACGACAGACAGAGTATATTAGACTGTAATAGAAATATAAAAAAACTGTGGGAAAGAATAAATATGTTAATGGGGAAAGAAAGATCTAGTCTAGATAGTTTTATACTTAATAATATGAGTAAACAGGGTAGTACCAAAGAAATATGTAATAACTTTTCAAATACTTTTACAGACGAAATTTCCCAAATAAAACATTCATGTAATGATGTCTGGCTCGATAGGAAGGACTATGTAAAAAAGGCAGACGTTTGCATGAGATTGCAACCTGTTAGCGAAACACAAGTTAAAAAAGTTATAAGTAATATGAACATCAATAAGGCACCAGGTAGTGATTTAGTGCGCATGTCTGATCTTAAGATTGTAGTGAACCAAATAAGCCCAGTCATTGCGAGATTAATTAATATGTCAATAAAACAACATATATTCCCAAACAAGTTAAAAGAAGCAATAGTTAGACCAGTTTTCAAAAAAGGAGCCCGTAATAATTACTCTAATTACAGACCCATTGCTATATTATCTAGTGTAGACAAAATTATAGAAAAATGTATTATTAATCAACTCAGTAATTATCTTCAAAAAAACAGTATATTAAATTCATGTCAACACGGATTTCAAAAAGGAAAAAGTACAAACACCTTATTATCTAACTTTACAAACGAAATAAATACACACCTTCATAATAAAAACTTTGTTGTAACAGTGTTATTCGATTTTAAAAAGGCGTTTGACACTTTAGAAGCGAATACCCTTTTAAAAGCAATGGAGGAGTGCGGGGTCGTAGAGCCCCTTAACAATTGGTTCCGTGACTATCTTACATCACGATCTTTTAAAGTTCGAATAGAGGACACTTTCAGTGACGGGAAAGCGGTTCAGTGCGGAGTCCCTCAAGGTTCAGGCTGCGGGCCTGTGTGCTATCTTATGCACGTAAACAGTCTGTGTGGTGTATTGAAACATTGTTCAGCACACATGTTCGCAGACGACTTGTGCCATGCGCGCGGGTACGGACCTCACGGAGACCTGCCGGCTCGTACAGACTGATATAGATGCAGTAGTCAAATGGTCACATGACAATGGAATAGTCTTAAATACTGATAAAACTAAGCTTCTAATCGTACATTCACCATACCTACCTTGAGAGGTTGAGAGGTTTGACTGAGGTCAAACACATTCCATGTTCACCCACAGTTTTGAATGCATCCATAATCAATTTAAAAATTGTATTTGTAAACCGATTGAACGCGTGAAAACTGTCACATATCTGGGCATGAGGGTAGATGAACATTTTTCTTGGACTACACATATAGACTATATATATGATAAATTAAAAGTATTGTTAGGTAAATTCTATCATATAAGTTACAAAGTTCCTATAAAGACTCTAAAATGTCTGTACATGGCCCTTGTGGATTCAATACTTAGTTATTCTCTTGATTGTTATGGACTTACTACTAAAACTAACTTAAACAAATTAGAAAATATGCAAATTAGATTCTTAAAACTCTTGGTGAGTAAAAAAATAAAACATAAATATAAACATAACTATAGAATGCTATTTAAATTTTGTAATATTCTTCCAGTCAGCCTTAAGCACAAATATCTTCTTGCTGTAAACAACCATAGCTCTATTCCTTCTCTTAATCTGTTAAATACCAATCATACAACGAGGTCAGTGACCTCAGGAAAATATGAAGTACCTAGAGTCAACAATTATTTTGGAGATCGAACTCTAGATAAACGTTTACCATATTTTCTCAATAGCTTACCAGAGTACATACGAACAGAAGCAAATATTCACAAATTTAAAAGATTATTAAGGAAACACCTTCTTCAGTCAATAGAATGCTAAAACACAAGCTCATAAATAGATATACCTATTCACTTAATATAATATTTTATAACAGATAATAATATGATATAATATATTTAGTTATAGATAGATATATAGATATTTTATATAATATATTTAGTTATAGGCTTGATCCCACAGACAAACTGCATGTGCAGTTTTGTGGGACTTAGACTTAAGTTATTGTAATAATTTGTAAGAATAATTTCAATAAATAATAATAAAATATCATCACGCCATGACCAACAGGAGCGGAGCAATGCGGGTGAAACCGCGCGGCACTGCTAGTGTTAGAATTAAATAGGAAGAAAGTATTATAAGTCGAAATTACCAGAGCTACAACATCCTTTATAGATATGTAAACTTATACGTACAGATGATAAAATTTTAACTTCTTGTTATCCTAAAAGCTAAAGGCCGGTATTAAATTGCAATTTGCGTCATGTTATCTATCCATTTAGGACTTCAATTCATCCACGTTACTTATCGTAAAACGAACATTATTCATGTATGACAGACGGGTCTCTCCCACGGGTACAAGCTGTGAATTAGAATCGAATATTGATACGTTAAATAATAACTTTATACCGTCGTATACGTTATGGCGTCGCAATAAAAATATTTACGTTTTATATACGATAGTGAATTATATTCCATTGACATTCCACGTCGAATTGTCGATATTGAAAGAGAAATATACTTTACGACTCCTCATTTGCTCCCGTATTGAGGGAATGGCTTCGTGAAAAATACCGCTCGCCTTACAATATCTATCCTCACACGTGTTCCTTATTGCTTTTAATTTTTAAAGAACCCCTTATTATATGTGTTCGGATATCAATAAGTAGAAAAATAAAATAAAATTGTAAATTGTAATGCACCACCACAATAAATGTAATCCTGCTTTTCGGGTTGTCTAGCAGAAATTGCTTACATAAGACCGCCCTCTGCACATGTCATGCCCTCTATATTGCAATAGTGTGCAATAAATAATTTTTCAATCATTCAGTAATCAAGATTTTAACGTATTACGATGTAGTTCTAAATAACGATAGATTAGACATTTAATTTTTCAATAATCAGCCATGTCCTGCTCAATGGCATATGTAGAGCTGATTTTTCCAGATATTTCTTTCTAGCTAGCCTAATGTTATTATCTAAATGTCTTACTCTATACTCTTTGAAACGTTCATAAGCCTCGATGGTTTCCAGGCTCCTTAATCCTGTTGTAACAACCAACTACAAGTGAAGTCACTACACACTAATTGCAAAGTATGTTCAACTGAGAGCAGACTTAATATAATTTCAGATTCTCTTCTTTATACTACAAATTTGAAATGAATGAACTAAATGTCGGCTAAAATGAAATATTGAGATATGGACGTTTACAAAAAAGTTTGACATAAAAGATTTTTTTGTACTCTTATTTTATGGTAAAAGTTATTATTCATGCAAGCCTACCACCTATGTTCTGCGTATGGATATAAGCTTACGGGTTTTATTATCGAGAGAGGTTTGGTTTCAATTTTCAGTTGAGCAACTCATAAGTTACAAGTTATTAGTTAACATCAAACACTCAAAAACACTACTATTTTTGCAAATGTTATCTACTATTTATCTTTCATACTTATTTTATCGTATTTACACATTGAGTTACATGTACTACGTACTAGAGAGGACATCGCTACTACACTTTTTTTAACACGAGTTAGAGCCAATCGTCTCAAACTCAATTTTTTTTTTTTTGTTACATTGATTGGTTTTAATTGATACCTGATTGATAGTTTTAATTGGTGCCCTCTCTACTAATAATACCTCAATGTATTTACAACTGAAAATAAATAGACACTCCATTTAATTTAAATAGAGAAATTCATAAATTCCCAATGAAAATACAAAGCATTGGAAATTCAGTTTCGTCTGATACGAATCTATATTTATGAATGTGCGGTCGTTCTCTCTCTCTTGTGTATCAGCTTAAATATATTTATGGAGGATTTTTCCTGATTTAAATTGTATTTTATATGTATTTTTTAGTTACGCTAGTTAACATATTAATGTATTCAATTTTACCTTATTTGTTCGAAATGCAATAAAGATTCTACATTTACGTTATACTTCCATTAACCCTAAAAAACAATTTTGTTAAACCATTAAAAGCTTGTTGTTAAGGGCAACCATATAAAATATAAATAATTAAAAATACCAAGTAAAAATACCTATTAGGTACCGTACATTTTTCACATACATAACTGACATAACGTTCTAGAAAATATAACCTCCCCCCCTTCAATCAAACTCATAATTCTATCAAATATTTAAATTGAATAATATTTAATAACAAATTAATTAAAACAATTCTCAACGTGGTATGGATAATATTTTATTATAACACCTATTTAGGTGTTATTATAATAATATATTCCAACACATAAAATCATTCAGTTCTCGTAACCATAGACAAATCGTATTTGAAAACGGTTCCCAATCAAAATAACATTAATTCAGCACATTACGAACATCCCGGATTTCCAATATAAATCATAAAAAATTACATTTCTCAAGAAATATTTAATATCAATCCCGACTTCGTAACTTTCTTAATATTCCAGAACTTTCTAATTCTATCGGGCACGTAGACGGGATTCCGGGATCACGATGGGATACATCGGATCCCGCTCTGATTGAGTCTCCGGGAACGTGATCGACATAATACTGTCTTGGCTAATACTTTTGTTTCGCATATTATGTAGACTTGGCCATAGACTATAGAGTTAAGAGTCATGGCCATCTGGAATGTAATAAAAAAAAATAAAAAAGTTGCGCGGGTCTGTTTTTCGAAATTCAAATTCAATACGTCATGCTAAGGAACATTATTTCTGTAGGTACCTAATTTAATATCCAACATATAGTTACGTGTTTGTATATTCATTATAATTTATAATTATAAAACATACATACAAAAATATATATAAATTAATCTTCCTTTATATCCTTAAAAACAATAAAATTAATGAATATTTACAAAATAGTTCACAAGCCAAAAAATAAATGAATGAATTACTTATATAAATCATTTATTCTATTTACCAATTCGCACTGAACCTTTACTTTCAATTAATTACAATTTACAACGTACTGAGTACATTAAAATGAAACAGAAATTGCATTAACCGGCGGAATACATGCTTTTAGTGATTTCACCCATAATTTACCATAACGTAATTCAGTCAACAGTATTGCTCGTCAAATTAATTAACTTGGCACTGTACACAGCTTGAAACCAATTTTCATTAATTACTTACTTACCGTATTTTTTCATTACTAACTAGCCTACTAAATTATTTATTATCTGTCCCTGGTTATTACGTAAAATTAAAATTAAAATCAGAATAAAGTTTCCGTAAAACTTCATTTCCTTTTTTTTTAACGTGAAAATTATTTTTTATGACGATTGATTTTATGTTAATTTTATTTCATAAAAATTATAGAAATAAAGGTCACAAGTGATTATTAAACATATTTATATTGGGACTTATTATCCCACAAAAAAAATTACACAACGCTTACGATTCAAATCATATTAATGTGGTTATCACAGACAACCTAGATTCATCATCATCAAACAAGTTTGTTGTCTAATACTTCCCTACTTTTTAATTACTGTACATAATTTGCTTGGTAAATTATATTCACAAACTAACCAGGCTTTTAGGACACATGAAAATTACAGTCGTATACTCATACTTTCGTAATAATAACTGAGATAATAACTAACTTAATGCGTAGAGAATTTATGTTCAAAAATCCTTGGCGCCTAAATTATGTGTTGTACAATGTTGTGTCGAAAATTTAATGTAGTTTTCGTGTTGTCGCTTCATGTTACCTAAAAGCTTTAGACAATATATTTTCCTTTTCATTTAGAGCGAACAAAATGTTCACGAAACACGAATGAAACGAGTTCTACATAAAAACTTTTTCGTATGCATTTTATGCTTTCCCACAAGCACATCGCAATTATTCCATATTTAAATTTTAAAAATGTTTCGGCTTTTGGCGGGCTCTCGTGATACGGTAAACAAAAAGATACCTACGAAGTATTTTCAATTAGCAATCGCATCATAGGGTCATCAGTTCATGTTATTTCTCATGTTATTTTTTCTATTTGAGTGTTAAATGTTATTAAGTGTTTTTTAGACATTATTTGATTCAATGAATACTTAATTGATTTTAAGTTTCTGAATGAAATGGAGAAGATCATTGTGATTTGATTGATAAAAAGTTTCAGTAAGTAGAAAGCACTCTTTTTGATTGAATATGTATTGAATAAAAAATATATTGATAGAATTATCACATGTTGTTAAATTGTTAATCAATATCGATTATCGATACTAGTTGAAAACGCTGGCTCCACTATATCACTGTCAATTATTAAAAATCCTTAATCATTATAAAGGTAAGTTACATCTTAGTACCAGCTTCATTTCTCATAACGAAATTTGCTTTTCCCGATTGCCCCTAGCGTAAATCTTACCCTTAGGCCTTACGCGATCGATATCTCTGAAGCAAGTGATTAGTGACATATTATAATTAGAATTTTTTATCCCATACAAACTTTTTGTCACCTACAATTTAAAATTTATTATTAGACTAGCTACGTTGTTCTGCCCTATTGCCCCTTTTTCGTGCTTTCTTTCCCTAAGAACTTTTGTTGTCGGTACTTGTATATACGTAGTATATTATTATTAGTCTGTGTCGGTACCTTTAAAAAAGTAGCCGAATTGGTCGAGCCGTTCTCGAGTTTATCGCTCAACAACAAACGAAATTTAGCAATTTATTTTTATTATAATATAAATTTTCACTAATTACTAATAAGGTAGTAAGGCAATATTTTAATTGCACATAATGTACACACACAACACAGTCAAAAGTGATTTCTTCAGTCATTCTATTTTCTTGATTCATTCTTTTAGAGCGTGTTTTAGTTTTTAAACTTTTTTCTTTAGATTTTAATGTTCTGTGAAAGCTCTCGTTACACAATATTTTGTTTTTAATTCTTTACTTTTATTTAATAAAGTGCCGCGCTATAGTCAATTTAAATTTTAACGTAACGTCATGCAATCTATAACCAGCGGACTTAGCGGACTAACCGACTTCCAAAAAAAGGAGGTTCTCAATTCGGCCGGCATATAGCATTTGAATGCCGTAAAACCAAAAATATCAAATTCAACAAATCGATGCATTGTTACAATATTGTATTCATTGAAAAATGTTTCATGTTGGTTGTGATGGTTGTTAATCATCTCAATAGATGGCGCGCGGTGTATCCCTTGGGGCTTAGAAACATAAAACTGAAAGAATAGAATAAATTCGATTTCTCTGGCTGGTCACGACTGGCTGAGTTGGTTAGGCATCCGCCCCGGAATGGCGCAAAAGGATGCGGGTTCGAGTCCCGCCTCGTGATTGAATTTTTTCTATTCTTTATAAATTTATATTTTAAAGCATTTTAATGTCATTTAAAATCAAATAGTTAATGGTCTAAGATCCGAATATAGGTCGACCTGCACCGGCGTGATAATAGAATGAGACCAATTTTATAATAAATGTAGTCTATTAAAAAATCTATTAAAGATAGGTTGACTAAAAAACATCCTTCTTATCTTCTTCTTATATATAAAAATGAATCGCAAAATGTGTTGGTAAGCGCATAACTCGAGAACGGCTGAACCGATTTCGATAATTATTATTTTATTATATTCCTTGAAGTACGAGGATGGTTCTTATGTAGAGAAAACGTAAACATGTACCACGGGCGAAGCCGGGGCGGACCGCTAGTTGTATATGAAAATGACTATATGCAAGCTATAGTTCATACGTTTGTTTGCTGTTTTTATAAGGGATATAAAATAGATCGTCAAACAGATTTTAATTGAAATAACCTTAGTTTAATTAAATTACAAGGGTTTTAACAAGCCTATATTAAAAGGCCCCGTTTAGCTACATTATTTAATATGAGGTATTTTATTATTTTACGATAATCACAATTTTTAAAAGGTGTTAGGTATATGAAAAACTACTCGTGTCCTACTTTACTCCGGTGTGACAATACTTGTAGTTATTTCTTCTAAGACCTTATCTGCATTACATGGTAAATACATATCCCGTTAATAATATAAATTAAATTTATGTAAACGTCATTTATTTTGTAGAAATAATGTGGTGTATCTCTAAAGGCACGGTGGCTTTTCACTTTTCCTCCTAAACTTTACTTTAGGATCTAAAGTATGAAAAATTATGTTTTACCCCACGTGTTTAACGAGGCATGTTTAAAATTGGGACACACCCCGACATGCCTTGTTAGGCTTCATTCTATAACGTTTATTTACCGCTTTTTGACTGTTTGTTTATCTTAACCACAAGACCTGTCACACCATAATACTTCTTAATAAATACAACTTATTCGCTTTTAACCGTTTTTTATGTATTGTTGGAGATAAAAATGTTTTACAAGTCTCGAAAATTGTCCATTCATGATTATGTAGTTATTAGTTAACTTTTTTATAACGTCTATCCGGGTAATTGTGAACGGGTGATTGAAAACAACTCCACTTACATTACATTACTTACCTTTAATACCTATTCTAAATAACTGTTCTTTTACAACTTTAAATAATATTTCATTTTATAGATCTGATTCCGGTTTTTCAAACGATTGGAAATTCATCTAACTAATTATTATTATAGAAAAAAAATCTTGTTAGTGGTTTCCAATCACCCCTGTTCACAATTACCCGGATTGACTGTAAGTATATCAAAAATATTCCATTTAATGTAGCCGAAAGAAACGGATCTTTTCGTATCGTGTAGTTTGAGAAAAAAATAAAACGAAAATTAACCAAAAAATAATTTTACTAAGACGCACACAACACAATATACATAATACATTATTTACCCGTTTCATTTTGGCCACCATAGCTTACATAACATTACTGCATAATTCCTCTTGAAGCAAATTTTTGGCAAGAATATGAAATTAATTTTTAAAATAATTTTGGGCATTACATTTGGCTTTTCGACTTATTATGCATACACATTAAACTTATAATAATAATCAAATTAGGTCCATATGTTTGAACAATTTTCATTCGAAGTAAAAGCAAAAACAATGCTTCTGTATAACGGGCCCTCTTCATAATAGGCAACGTTGGGGGAGTAGAGGCAATCACGATAGTGTAGAAGGCCTAAATGTCTATGATCGGCCATCATTGTGTTTATTCGTAATCGCCGTAATGGCGGCAAACATCGGCAATCATAATATGTCGGACCAACACTGCCCATTGTGAAGGGCCATAACGCTAAAGATGTCTCATTACGTCATGGTATTTAAAATTCAACTAAATATCAAGTAATACAAACTACTCAAAAGTAGATTTACAACAAAGAACTTATGTATATTATGATCGCACTAAACTTTATTATTTCATACATATTTCCGTTATCAAATTAACCAATAATAAAACGATTTGTAAACCTGCCACTAAAAAGCTATAATAGCAAAAACATTCCATTCTAAGCCACAAACTCGTAGAAATAAAATTCCACATCAAAAAATAAAAAGATATTTAATGAAAATTGGTGCGACCACAATAAAGACTCCATTGGCTATACATAAAAGATAAAAAGCATATACATGCACAATATATGTATGCTTAAGTTGTTTCTAGAACAATAAAAAATATTTTTTACATTTTTCAATGTAATACATGATCTTCCAACTAAAACTATAAACTTTTGTCAAAAAAGCTTTAATATACTGTAATGATGTCTGTTTCAATTGTGATTTACATAAATCAAGCATAATAAATGGTATTCACTCAAAACTAAACTTGGTAAAAACCTCTAAACTTCAAGTGTGTTAAACTATGTAAACATTTATTTCATCCTTTATATTATATTTAAATTTTTAAATACAACTATTCATATAGTTTAGTGGTTGAAAAAATTATCACAAATGACACAAACACATTTGATAACTTTTTAGTTTGTTTTACAAAATTCTAAACTTGTGATGATATTTTGAAGTTTTCTTCCATACATTCGTATCATTTACAAACATCCTTTCTTCATAAAGAATTTTTGTTTATTTATTTTTTGACTCATAAAGCCATCATGCAAAATGGACAATAAACTAGATCGTGTGTATCAACCATTAGCTGCCTTGAACTAGCAACATTTCTAAACTACTCTATCATCTATGGAAACAACTTCGAATAGGAGGCAGTCTTTGGTGTTCATGTGATTTCTTATACAATACAAAGTGTGTAAATTTATTGCTCTCGATCAAATGTATCAACTAAGGAAATACTTCCTAACTGTAAATATATAGAATATATTCTTTATTATTCGTAACGATATAACATGAATTGCAATACAATAACTAGAATAAATTGTTTAAATATACTGTTTTGCGCTTACTCTAATGTGAACAGATCATATTAATGCAATTATCTTATAGCTAATGTATTATAACACTTTACCTTAGCACTTTTGTTGGATAATAAATACTAGAAAAGGCGTTAGCTGTTCTGAATCGTTACGTCTCGCTCTGATTTAGAAGGATCTTATAGTTAGAGCGGGACAGTATTACTTTATCTATTTATACTCAACAATAATGAAGAAGTTATCAAAATGTACTAAAACGACAAATCTGACGTAGGTCTTATATGTAAAATACGAAAAATAAGATGCCCTCAAGTGTTCATGTCTTTAAATACTTAACATACTTGACTAATTACATGATTATCGACACACAAGTCTAATAAAAAAACCTTGAAATAGTGTATAGTATAATAATTGAAATATGTCACGTTTAAAATGAGTTATCACTGCTTATTTCGAATACGATTCCTCGATGTTATACCAATGTACTATAACTACTTAAATGTACTTCCTAACTCTTTTCTCCATTTCTTAATAAAACACACTGGAAATACACATTCCAATTACCATCATACATTAATTGTAACATACCTCTGCAATAGAAATAAACTTATTTCTATAAATATTATAGAATACAAACATAGTACGTAAAACATGATTTTAATGAAATGAATGAACTGTAGTAATTACTCAACAAGCGACGCACCAAATACTATTTTACAAGAAAAATAGATAATAATTAAATATATATTGCGAGAAAATTCGAAACAAAAAGTTTAAAATGTTATACCTACAACATTCTTTCAGGGGAACAATCCTAACAAGCCTAACTGTTCTGTACCATACTATCAAATCTATATTTACTACGAACCACTATATATCTATTTCTAGCAAATTCTAGTAACTTCTACGGAATTCTAAGGCCATTTATAATTTCATTTAGAATATGTTCCATGGAGATATTGGGAAGACTGTCATTGTCTTGTACAATATTTGATTTTACTGCGTAGTGACTTATTGCAATAATTATTTTCATTGTCCTATACCTATTTGGGTAAAGGCCCTAGTAAATATATATTCATGATTTAATTTAATGTCAACAAATTACTAATCTATCGAACCTTAGTGTTTCTTTTAGACCAACAATCACGTTTGTATAGATAAACTTCTATAATTATAGTAAATACATAATTATATCAATTCCAATTTTTGATGTGGTTATAATTGATGTATAAAAGGCTGATATATGATAGATAAGAGATAGTATAGGAAAAAGGACGTTATGACTTCAGAAAGAAATTCGAACTATTTTAAGATTATTTATATGTTACTTGAGTTCATAAACTGCATAACGCTATAAAACCATATTTAAATACAATTCTAGAACAATTTACCGACTACCTTACATTTTGAGTTCTTACTTATGTAAGCTATTGCCACAAGTTTAAGCATTTGCCTTTCAGACACTCTAGATCTCTATAATTTTATAAATAACTAGCCTCAACAATTTACCGAAAATATACGTTTCGTAGTTTATGAAGACTCAATCGATGTTTTATCCACTTTTCTTCTAAAGCACTTTACATGACACATTCTGCACAAACTAACTGCGATCCTAGTTAACCTAACCATTCACATAACACCACCAAAACACTTTTTCCTTCATTATTCCTTTTAACTTCCACTTAAAATCTCTTGCTCTATTCATTCTTCTTTCTTCTCTTATCAAGCCGTAATTATCCCATTTTGCTAGTCCTTTTCATTATTCCTTTTAATTTCCTCTTAAAATTTCTCACTCTATTCATTCTTCTTTCTTCTCTTATCAAGCCATAATTTTCCCATTTTGCTTGACAACACCATTTATTGCCTCTTCTTGTACTGGTCTGCGCTTTCTATTATATTTTCTACTCAATTTAACTAGCGGCATCACAAGGAGGACCAGCCCCGACAATCCAATGAACACGCCCGCTAAGTAGAATGATAGGTCGTAGGAGTTCGTCATGTCGTACACCCAGCCTGGAAATTATAATAAATAGATCTTTATTTCAGATACCAAAATGAGAGGCGGCTCGCCCTAAGGAGCGCTGGTGCAGTGAACTCCCATAAATAATTATAATAAAATCATAGTCCTTAATTTAATTATTACCATTAATTATTACTATTTAAAATCAATCGTAATCTTTAAAACTACTGTTAATACCAATGAATATATCCATCATTCCATCATCCCATACACCTGTATAATACCTACTGTATTATGTAACGCGCGAAGCGGAGCGCTCACGATTGCGCTCCAATGAAAAAAGATTTAGTACATTTCCTAATACGAAATCCAATAGGAGTGAAAGAGAGGGTTTTGCCAGAGCCCTGCGCGTGAAACAAAAGATTTTCTATGGAAAAGTAGCAAAATTCGGAGCGCCGCACCCGCAAACGTTGCCGGTTCGTTTTTACCGCCCGGCAGGACAGCGATTGCGCGCGAGGTTGCCAGTTACCACTTCTATAATATAAACAAACACTCGAGTCAACTTCAATGCACGCGCGCGATTCATGCAATTTTCTAATTAAAATTATAAAATACGGGTTGAAATAGCCTGTAGTTATCAGTATTACTTGTGAGTGTTAAAATTAACAATAATTATAATGTGGCGTTCATTAAAAAGTGTGATAAAACGTTACAAATTCGGCTTGAATGTAAAGCAAGGGACCGCCACGGCCTGAACTTGATCTTACGCAAAAATGAACGACAAAAACGAAAACATATACGCGTGTGTTTAAATCTGAACAATATGTGAAAACACCGTGGTTGCGTGGTTGTGATGAAAGCAACAAACTATTTTGTTTTCCGTGTCTTTTATTTAAAGCGGGCGCGGCCGGCGGAGGTGAGAGTGCTTGGACTGAAACGGGCGTTGACGACTTAGCTCATCTTTCAATCAAGATGAAAAAACATTCACAATCTCGGTACCATTTGTTGAATGAACTGCAATTGGCGTCTATCGGTCTTGTCGCTTTAAGTTATTTTAGCACACCAAAAAGAAAGACGTATCACGTATGCATTTTCTTTATAAGTAATTTTTTTGATAAATTGTACTGCTTTACACCTTGTATTTTCAGTGTTTTATTTCAAGTGAACACCCATAAAATTTTGTCACGAGCCGCCTCTGACCAAAATCCACAAGAAATTTCACAAAAACACATTTTAAAGTAATCCTTACCAAAAAAAAATTGGTAAGGATTACTTTAAAATGAATTGAAATTTCTTAATATTGGGTAGAGATATTTATAAGTTATGTTACAGATTTGAACGTGTAATACGAAGCCAGAAGAATGATATAAACATTATATCGATTTCTCGCGGGTCAAAAAATTCGAAAGGCATAAATTATAGAATATATGTGTCGCAGGCAAATTGTAATATTTCGCCGTTTACAAACGGTCGGCATTTTGTAATATGCCGAAAATTCGTAATCCGAAATTTTTGGTTTGGATAAAGGGGTGGGTTAGGTTAGGTTCGTGTTTTTTAAAACTACACAGAAATAGGAGCCCCACAAAGTGGGGCTCCGTCGGCTCGCGACCGTCTTTTTGTAGAATTTTGGAAAAAGACGAATTTTCGGCATATTACAAAATGCTGACCGCTTGTAAACGGCGAGATTAGACAATTTGCCTGCGACATATGCATAGTATTCTTAACGCAAATAAGAACTACATTTATCAGCAAATTTGCAAATTTTATAGCTCCTATTGCACGCCTCATAAGCGAAGCGTTGAGGTGGGTACTACTGTCACTT
>CAJQZN010029935.1:0-29281 GCA_907164685.1 Colias eurytheme | reverse complement strand
TAATTGTATACTCTGCGGTTCCCGCGTTTAATTGAAAAAAAAAAAACCATTTGTAAAAAAAAATTAACTGGTGCGTATCAAATAATATATTGTGGTGTGAATAAATACCGACATATTATTATGAAGATAACTAAGATAAGATATATTACGTATCACATTATTTAACAAAACACGTGAAAATGTAAATGAATGATTATGAATCATATTTAAGTATCAATTTCATAATAATTGATAGCATTTGGAACAACTGCTTATCGAAGTGATTGATTTATTAATAGAACAAAGGGTTTCAGTGGTTTTCAGGTAAGTAAATATAAATAATTAATGTATTTATTATACAGTTTGTATGATTAAAAATATTCGCATTACAAATGTTGAAGATCTCATCAAGTCTTCCGTATTGTTCTCTTTATACTATGGTGTTGTGTTAGAATTTAGATAGTTATATTAAAGTAGCCCTGCGGTTTTACCCGCAGTTCTCTGCTCATGTTGGTCTTAGCGTGATGATATACATATAGCCTTCTCCAATAAATGGGCTATCTAATACCAAAATAATTTTTCATATCGCACCGTAGTTCCTGAGATTAGCGCGTTCAAACAAACAAACCCTTCAGCTTGATAATACTAGTACAGATGTGCTGTTTAGTTCGTGTGTCTGAAAATAAAATAAACTTACGAGAACGATACGTATTGTCAAGTCATTGTAATTTTCAACACCTCTTAGATCACGCGAATATTATTAAATAAAATACATTCGACACATCCAGTAAATATAATCATTGTAATTGTATTATGAAATCAAACAATAAAAGCAAATAAATCGTTCAAACAAGAAGATTTGCTGATCTATGCACTCGTGGCTTGATGCGTCATTGCATCGTTACACATTATATAAGGTTTTACATAATATATCTTGATTATATTTATCGTATGTATTTAAATAAATATGATAAAATTTATTATATTTTGAAATGAAGATTATGATAAATATAGACAGTGTTTGCTATTTACTCGTTACCTTTTTTTTTATAGTGGGGAAATCTTCCAAAGATACCCACGGACCCCGGGGGAGGAGCCGTGGGTTATGTCGGATTCTTAACGATTTACTCGATACCTAAGATAATTAGGTAGGCAAATAATAAAGAACGTAAGTAGGTAGGTAACTGAAACACAACAAAAATATATTACCTAAGCTTGTCTGTGTTTTTTATAGATTTGAAAAAGACGAGTGATAATAAAAGAAATCTGGAAATAATCCGTCGTAACTTTTACTGGAACTTTAAGGTTATCACTACATAGTATAAAACAAAGTCGTTTTCTCTGTCCCTATGTCCCTATGCTTGCTTTAATCTTTAAAACAGCTACACAACGGTTTTTGGTGCGGTTTTCATAGATAGAGTGATTCAAAAGGAAGATTTAAGTATATAATTTATTAGGTTTTAGACAAAACGGGCGAAGCCGCGGGCGGAAATCAAGTATTAATAATATTAAAACACACACCGGTACATTACCAATAATCATTTCATGAAAGGATTTATAATGATATGACGCATACTTATTAAATGCTAGGGGAAGTACCTACCTCCAAAATGTGACTGCTTATAAAATAACGTCAATAATGAACAATATTCGAAGAAACCTTTATCTAAAGAATTGGCCATTTTGAAAGTTATTTATAAATAATACTTCTATATGAAATAAGTCAATTAGATTATATGAAATTTTCCATATTAATAAAATATGTATTTTACTATTTTCCATTAGGTAGTGAAAGGTCAAAGAATTTTTTCAAATCAAGTCTGAATACAACTACGGATCTATTTTGAGATTTAGATATTATATTTATACTAGCGGTCCGCCCCGGCTTCGCCCGTGGTACATATGAAAAATAGATGTTGGCCGATTCTCAGACTTACCCGATATGAACAGAAAATTTCATGAGAATCGGTCCACCCGTTTCGGAGGAGTATGCAGACTAACATTGTGACACGAGAATTTTATATATAAGAGATAAGATATATTTATATTGTGCTGAAATATTACGTACGTAATACATTATCCTTTACAACTAATGGTACAAAGTAACTGTAGCTTCTAACATGAATGACAATTTGTTTTAGGACGAATTTTTATTATTAAGTATGAAAAATAACTGATGCTTTTTTTATTCTACGATATAATAACATAACCACAGAACATAACCTATCTTAAATCTCTACATAAACAACAATAACTTCCTTTATAAATTGACAATTTATACGTTTTACTATACTAAAGTTATTGTAAACAAGCCACAGGTTGTTCCTAAGAAAGCTGAGTCAGCGGTGTCGCGACGGCACCTCCCCCCCTCCCCCACCCCCTGCCATTGACATCATGAGTCATGTGTATAATATGTTTGTATGTGTGCTATTGCTCTGAACTGCGCAATTGCGCATGTGTGTAGAGGAAGTATGGTTATATTTTCATTTATTATAACAATAATAAGTTTCCGCCCGCGGCTTCGCCCGCGCAGTCATAGAAAAACCCGCATAGTTCCCGTTCCCGTAGGATTTCCGGGATTGCGTCATTTTCCTGGTATAAAAAGTAGCCTATGTCCTTTCTCGGGTATCAAAATATCTCCATACCAAATTTCATGAAAATTGGTTCAGTAGTTTAGGCGTGATTGAGTAACAGACAGACAGACAGAGTTACTTTCGCATTTATAATATTAATATAGTATGGAATGAGTGATAAATTATTCGTCTATTCATATAGTGAACTTTATTGTTTGAGGAATTAATAGAAGATTAAATTGATAAGTAAGATTTTATACGAATGTGTGTATGAAACGTTTTACGCATACGTGTATAGTCTATTAGGCTCTGCGGGTGTAGTTTTCAGTAGACACAAGCCGACGAATTTATTGATATAAATTATAAAGCTATAAATTTTAAAAATTTATCGTTATCGAATTTCTTGATAGAAAATTAGGTAGGTAATGCTTATGTAGGTAGTTCTTTAGTAGACCGGACTTTGAATTAGAAACTTTGAATTTTTTTAATATTTGCCTTCTTTTATCCAGAAGAAGCTCGTATTGTAATTTAACGTAACTTTTAATTGCTTGAGAAATCTTAAAAAAAAACAAAGCTTTCCAATATTTAAAGTAATAAAATGTATTAAGTCATAGTTGTAGATAATTCATCGTTAAATAGTAAATACAGATCAAACACGAAGCAAGTTTATAAATCTACACAGACTAACAAAGCTTTTAAAAGACAATCAACATTAAATACATCCAAAATGTCCGTCCTTCCCATACCGTAACGGGACAAACATGTCTAGACTAGACTTCAGACGTTCTAAGAAGGGTCTGATACCAACAAGGTGATATGAGTCATATTTTAAATGGTATTGCGTCACTTTTTGCACAACAAATCTTGCCCTTTTTACGCTCCGGCGGTCTTGATTGAATTATTAAACGCCAAAATAACAATGCAGTCTTTTGAAGTGATTTTGGTCTAGATTTTAGGGCTTTTATAGGTCGCGGCCACGGGTTGCTTGATTGAAAGATATGGGAATACGTGTTTTTGGATTATAATTGAATTATAATATTTTTTTTAAGGATTGTTATCAAGTTATATAACAAACAAACAATTTGATTTCTTTTACTTCCGCGTTAATTATAAATATTTGTGTTCTAGGTGTTTATTTTCCTTTGTAATTTTAATACAATTGAATAATCAATGTATTTTAATAATATCTCTATATGTGGTATGAGGAAGTGAGCGTTATGTAATAAAATATAAATTTATTATGTTTGTACTTAGATAAGGTAATAACAGAATATTTATTACGTAATATTTATCATCTTTATGTCTGCGGTTTTGCTTATGTTATTTTCTTTCTATAAGTATAATTTTCCAGCTTTTAGTTTATTTAAGGGCCGATTTTTCAATCCTTGGTTAAAATTTATCCATCCAATAAAAACCTACACGAACATATTAAAATGTCACCTGTAAACTGTCAAATACGGGCAAATAGAATACATTTTTGAAATGGCAGTTTAATACGTTATTCGACGAATAAGTTTTAACCAAGGATTGAAAAATCGGCCCTAATTCTAACAGCTCTAGTTTCGATTTGTGTAAACGGACGGATAGTTAATAGTTAATCGTTAAGCTTTATATAGCTCTAGTATCAAACTAGAGCTATATAAAGCTTAACGATTATCGTGCAAAAATACGGACCGTGTTAATTACATGTTAAATTTACAAAATTTATTTTGTTTACATACATATTTTCGATTATACAGTTACTTCTATCTACGTATCTATTATATACCTGAAAAATAGATAGTTATAGATATGCATAATATTATAATATCCCTGTAATTTGATTTTATATATGTGTGTTATGTATACAAGTGTTTAGTGCAGACTATAGACAACCCAAATTCAAAAGAACGCACGCAAAAGAAAAGCTTGAATGCCCCAAAAAATAAGTGCAGTTAGTAACCAAAATTCTATAGGTCCAGACGCTATATTTTCAAAGGACTTCCACCCTACCCGACCTCCAAACCAGGTCTCACCAAGGGTAAGGTCAACGACCAACAAGGTGACCTTAAAGTCACTGTGACCTACCCTAACGTCCTGGGTTCGGTTCCCAGAAGCGAATAATAGTCTGGAAGCTTTTGATCGTCCGGTTTTTGTAAAAATTCAATAGTGCAAGGTCAGATGCGTGTGATGTCATACAGTTAAGGCTGGTTAGTGTTGTAAGGGGCTGATTGTTGCATTTTGTTTGTGTTTCAATGGGAGACGAGATGAGTGTTCCGTTACAACATTTTTATGTTCAATAGCCGGTAATGTAGCGTTTGGGTTGAGGTAGACTTGGAACTGAGACATTTTTGCATGTTATTTCATAACTATTACATATTTTAATGTAACGAAAATTAATAAAATGTTAGTAAATTTCACATATTCATAATACTGAAATAGTAATGTTATTGAATTAAGCACATATACTATTGAACTTTTAAATTTTGGTTACAATTTAAATTTTCTTGAATGCAATATCTAAACAGAAGGGGAACAATGTCGTGTAATATAATACGAATTTTTTATATTTATTTAAGACAAAGCTTTTAACTTCCCTCACGTGTGTGCACTACATTTTGTCGTGCGATATATTTTTTACCCTATTTATCACCCCGACAAAAATCTGACATGAGCCTTTTCTAAAACCAAATCTAGCTTTATTACTAACTTCATTGTTTAGATGAAAAATATAACACAGAAACATCTTTCGTAAATATAGTTTTAGGTATAAAACCTACTTATCATTGACGGTAATGTTCGTAATAAATAATAATGTTTGGAACTTTTTCATGGGCTAACCCCTGAACGAATTTTTATGATACTTCGCAATAACGTAGTTAAATAGTTTACACATGTGAAACCGCATGACACAGCTAGTAGGTATAAATATAAAACTATAGTAGGAATGTTAAATAAACAAATCAGTCGCCTTCTAAATAACTTCTTACGAAACAAAAAGGTGACCCGTCTTTTCTTGCGGAAAATTCCAAAAGATCGAACTGATTAGACCTCTCGTCTAATTTATTGGGTCGAAACAAAAAGCATTATGCAAGCCCCAAGGTGACCCGCCATTGTTTGAGCACAATACATACATACATGTATAGGAAATGGTTCATTTCTATTATTATTTATTAGTATGATAGTTTGATGTCTATGTAACTAATGGTTTTGTTTATGTTTTATTAAAGACTCAATGATTCTGTACGCTCGTGGTAATTAACATTCTGACGTTTTTCTTCGATAGATAACTGCGTATATTCATTTTAAATACGTTATTTTAAATTGATTATATCATTGAAACATTTAAACTGTGTATTTAGGATGATATTAATACACATAGAGAAATAATATAGATTTACATACTCAGCTATGAAGCTTTTTAACCTTGTATAATGGCTGTCTGGGGTGAAGTTAGGACGAGTCGTTGCTCAAATTTATGAACAAAGTTTCATGATTTAAGACTAGCAGTTACGGCTTTAGTGTTCAATGATAATGAAATTTACTACATTACATTTTAATACATTTACATGTTTTTTTTATTTTAGGATGAATTTGTCGATTTATTAACCAAAGTAAAAAGAATAGGATTAATATAGGTTTGTCGCCAACTTGTGCCGAAAGAGAAACGTTTAAAAATACTTGCTCTATCATAGCTCTAGGTTTTGTATTATATGGCCCGGCAAATGTTGTTCTGCTAGTGCAGCCACCTTTTTATTACTGTAGATAGGGAAGCGCTTTACCACAGTCTCGCCTGATGGAAAGCTTAGATGTGGTCTAAGATGGTACGCCCTTCCCTAGTGCGTATCCATTCGCTCTACGCTTGTTCACCTTACCTTACCTGCTACATACACTTAGGGGTAAAAATAACTAATTAACAACCTATTTTCAGACCAACCGAATAATTACACCAAAAATCAGCCAAATTGTTAGGAAGGAGTTTGTTGCAAAAACTGATGAGAATTTTATGAATAAAGATACTTATGTTTTTGTTAAAATACACATTTTGATATCTTGTTATTACGAAAAGTACCGGTTATATAACTTTAATTATTATTGTATCTCATGACGTAACCTTAAAACCTGCAAAATATGTACTCAGCTGTGTTTTACGAAACGATTATGTAAATGAGTTATGTGCATTAATATTATATTGTTTATTTGACTTGATATTTTGAAAAAAGGATGCATGACCTTAATGTTTACAGGCTAATAGAGTAAAATAAACTTTATTTTAATACAACAGAGTCGAGTTTACAATAAAACTTAGACATTCTACACGATATTGCTTATTACGTATACTTATCTATTCCAAAACCCTAAAAATCGAAATGGTATCTTATTGGCTTCTAAATCATAAAGGGGCATTCTCATAACAAATCTCTAAGACCCATAGAGTTAAATTAGAGTACCCATGCAGAAAGTTAATATGTATCTAGATTTCGTTAGTCACCTCTAATAATGATCACACTTATTACAATGCGCTGAGACAAAGCCTTTCCAGGTAACATCTTCACAATTTTTTTTCATGAGTAGAAATCATATGTATTTTGTTTTCTCGTCGCGTCGTAAGTAACGTAATTTTTAGCTTTACTAGGAATCTATGTAATAAAAATGAATCGCTAATTATTTTTCTAAGCTTAAAACTGGAGAACAGCTCGACCAAATCGCTAAATTTTTGTTAAGCTACAAGGAAGGTTCTTATGGATAAAGAACACGAAAAAGGGGCAATAGAGTACAACGACGTCTGTTGGAGCAGTTAGTTTATTTTAAAAACGTAAAACGTGCAGTATCAAATGAAACAAATCAATAAATTCCAGAAACTTCCAGACCATTCAAGCAATAATACGCAAATGTAGTAATAGAAATAGGCGTAATCCTCACGTGGTGATGTGCACGTGGTTTCGTCGCGTGGTCGGTTCACGTGCTTGCGTAATTTATCACGTTATATTGTTATGAAAGAGGGCTTAGGAATTAATAGTAGATGGTGCGAATAAAAGGATAGCTTTTGAGTATTTCAAAATCTATACCTATAAACTTATATTATTATAAAGCTGAAGAGTTTGTTTATTTGAACGCGCTAATCTCGAAAACTACTGGTCCGATTTGCAAAAATTATTTCTGTGCTAGATAGTTCATGTATCGAGGATATATCATCACGCTAAGACCAACAAGTAGATGAAGAAATCAGCTTGCGTTACATAAATTAATCTTCATAATAATTCATAACGACGCGGACCGAGTCGCGGGCAACAGTTAGTAAACAGTAGTAATCCTGCAGGCTATAATCTATCTATGACACAAAATTCACAAAGCTTCAGTAACTTTTAGGTTAAGATCAAATAACGACTAACATCAAAACAACTTTCTTTCTTTCATATTTCATGCTTTGTTAAAAAATAATATATTATGTTATCTACTATATAAAAATAAGTCGGGTTTTCCTTCCTGACGCTATAACTCCAGAACTCACGAACCGATTTCCACGCTTTTGCATTCGTTGGAAAGGTGTCGGGCTCCGTGAGGCTTATAGCTAGAAAAAAGAAAAGCAAAGGGTTTGCTAGAATATAATAATCCGTAACATTGTTATTATTTCTGTCTTATTAGACCTTTTATTTATACATAGTCTGTGTCATTTATAGTGTTCTTTTTACGTTTTTTTTTTCATATCTGAAATTAAAACTTAATGGACAACGTTGTGGTAATAATATAATAGAAATAAAGAAAATAAATAAACTAAAATAAAGTAAACTTGATCATATTTATAATTCAAAGAGTGAAAAAGCTCCTTTTTATACAGATATAATGGGAATTCGACCAAACTATAGCTTTTGTCCTTTATTTTGCTGCGGACATATCTAAGGCATACGTTAAATGAAAAGCGATAAAATTATTATTGGTTACAAAATCACCAACTTCTATAACTTGATTTTAATTAGAAATAATAGCAAAGTTTTTTACTTAGTTGATTGATTAATCAATCAACTAAATAAAAAAAAAAACGTGTGGCACTCGGGGACTGCCGCGGTAAAGCTATTGCATAGCATGCCTTCAAGCCACACCTCCGCCCGTCGGAGTGGGGAGCGTGAGGTTTTTTCGTTACGGAATTTCTAGATTCGGTCCCCGCGCTCAATACCTGCGTTAGAAGCTATGCAATAGCTTAAAAACTTTGCTATTCGTTTCACCAAAACCAATTTATTAAATCCATTTGAAAATAAAACAAAAAAATCATAAAGAGCATTCAATGCTTTTAAATAAACAAAAAATCCTATCGTTTTAGGACCATATTATTTTCACGCTTATTATAATGATGAATGCATTAGAAATAACAACATTAATATTAATATTCATAGAGTTAATAACAATATTTCTCAGAGGGTCTACTGAATTCTAGAATGTAACATATCATTACTAATATTTCATAATTAAAAGTGATGTAACTCTACCGAAAATCTATTCAATCTTCTAATAGTCGAGAAAAAATGCGGGTTTAAGCTACTTCATCATCTTTTCCTATAATTACACTACTAAATAGACTAAATATTATTGTTACAATAATGAACGATGCAATTCCAGATTTTCAATAAAATTCTAGTTCTAAATAACTACGGCTAGTCTGATTGAAAAAGCGAAATTAAGCTTCTTATAATTCAAACATGAAACTTATCTATACAATATAAACTTTTACAATTATTTATAAGTCTTATTTTTACAGGATAATAAACTAATGAAGTTTAATAATATCTTCTTTTCCATACAATAATAGTTCGACTAAAATTAATCTGTTTCCATACGCTTTCATATTCGCTGGCTTTTACACAAAGCCCTTAAGGGTCACCTTGGGGTCAACGAACCCTTGCGTAAGGATTGCGTCATTGGGCTGAAATGCGCACATTAGACCAGACCAGATCACCCCATCCCTTTCCCACGAAAGTGTAACACACAAGTGCGAAAGGGACGCCAAGTCCGGCTTTCGATTATGCGTTTTCTTTTTAATTGAAATTCCATAGAAAATTCAATACAACTTTAGTCATTATCAAGTTCAATGTCTTTATATTTCCTTATGCTAGTCATCGATAAAAATAAAATAAAATGTGTAATGATTGAATCACAGCTTTTCGCTTTAAGTCAATGTTAAGGTTTTTTGTAACGTAAATATATTTTTTTCGAAGGTTATATTCAATTAGTAAGAATTACAGACATAACGTTCAAAGACCTTGTTTACATTTTTGATTTTGCATGCATAACGATTGCATGCATTTAAAGCCTCTGTTTATTAAAAACTAGCCTTTGCTCCTTATACCCAAATTAAAAATAATATAGGTAATGCATAATATAACATAGCATAAAATCATAGTAATAAAAAGTTACCTGTTACTCGCTTTCTAATAGTGAAAGATCTACATATTTTCAATTAATCGTAAACCTACATTTTATAAGTAAAATCGTAACAAACAAGCAATAAAATATTTCCTCTTTGTTATTACATAGGTCTAGATACATACTTATCAATAATTTTAAAATGAATACATATAGATTTACAATAATCAAAACTTGTAAAATTCCAGAAAAACCATGTAACATCAAACTATCCCTAAAAGCTCCGCTCACCCATCCAGCCGCCGGCCGTGCGTGCGATGCTTACCCTCACAACCATCGCGCATGTGTGCTCGACCTTGGTACCGGGGTCGCCGGCCGTCGCGACAAGGGCGCATGCAACGATATTTATACCCACATGAACTAAACATCTCTAAATGTCACGTCTACAATTCGCCGAATGGATAAAATTGTTACCGTAAATCGGGTTTTTCTGGCTGTATGGGTTGATGCCTTTGCCTCGTTAAAATCATGTCATTATTGGCGGCAAATTGAACAAAGATGGCGGCTATACATTGCACAATTATTTTTATAATTTGCTGTTAATTGCATGATTTGCAGACGAATGAAGCGATTTGTATAAATAATAAATAATTGTTACAAAGCTTTGCATTCATTGCTTAAAAATTAAAACGTTAACATTTTAAGCATCACATTTCTTTAAATCAGACTTAAGCACTTGAAAAGCACTTGCAAAGAGATATTTCCTTAAAGTAAAATAGACAGCTGATAATAATTAAATTATAAATTACATTGACTATAAAATATATACTTACCTGTATCTACCTAACCGAACAGATTTTACTAAACAGACCACAACCTACCCTTCACATAAAAAGAAACAGTGTAAAAAATATACTGGTATGTTCAAAGGAACATTTTTTTCATAGCAATAGGCAATTACTCTTAGCTAATCTCATAACACGGTATGGGACCGCTATTATGTGTTAGGCATCGCCAGGTGGTAGGTGTAGTATTTTTATGTTAGTAGGATTGTCTAACTGTACATACAGGTCTGCCAGGTGTCTGTGCTTCTGTAGAGTAGGGGAATACAGAGGCTATAATATGTACTATAACGTGAAATATGAAAACGGTTAAATTTTTATTGACTCTATTTTCCGAATTACATTATTAAAAATGTGTGCAATATCTATGTACAAGAAAGATTTATAGTGTTGTTCGTGTAAAAGATTTATTTATGTAATATGTACAATATGTACCTATGTATTATGTTCGTGTTGCTCAATATCATATTATCTTTATATATAAAAATGAATCGCAAAATGTGTTGGTAAGCGCATAACTCGAGAACGGCTGAACCGATTTCGATAATTCTTTTTTTATTATATTCCTGGAAGTACGAGGATGGTTCTTATGTAGAGAAAACGTAAACATGTACCACGGGCGAAGCCGGGGCGGACCGCTAGTTTATCATAATAATAGTCGTGAGTACTGTAAAATTCACGAAATTAAGTCATTTCATCAACTAGAAAGTCACTTTTACTTCTTATTTCAATTGCTGAAATCTATAAATTACAATGCAAGTTATTTATCGAAAAATTCCGGATAAATTGGTTTTTCTTAACTATGTGTTTAAGTAAGTATAGGTTAAGTTGCCTCTGACTCTACCTACTCTACGCATATCATTTATGAAACCTAGGCATCCTAGTATCAGAAGAATATAGCCCTTGTAACCAGTTAACAAGGGTACAAATATACTGTTCCTTATTCGCAAGAATATAACGATTATTAGCAAAAAAGTCAACCTACATTAAATTACAAGTCACTGTAATGAAAGCCCTTTTAAAGTTTTTGAACAACAACACATTATAATCTTATAGATTGGTTTATCGAGAATAGTTTGTATTTTTATTTAATAATATTGTTTTTTTTTTATTCCAGAGTATTCTCGTCTTATTTCAGCGTTGGAAAAAAATAGAAATGCATAAAACGAAGTATTTCAGTTCATCACAGAATTGATATCAAAAAATAAAAAATCTCACATCCATCGCGCAATTTCTATAGGTTAATGATGGCAAGGATTGCTTTAATATTTATAATTTTAGGTTCTTCATCTAAATTACATTACTTATAAAAACATATTTTTTCCTTCGCAAATGTCGTAACAATACACATGTTTCAAAATAAAACAAAACAATTAACTGTCTTGTAATATTTTAACTAAGTTAAAATCAAATAATACAATTATATATAGAAACAGAGAATATATTAAATTTAATGAGCTGCAAACATATTTAAAAGCTCTCCTGCTTTTTTACTTTATGAATTTTGTATGATCGGTAAACAAGTTTTTACGTCAAAACATATTTCGATTCCATATACATAAGCTTTATCGATATGTAATCGATTATAGTTTACATGTAAAATCGATAAGGCTCTATCGATATAAATAAACAATATCAAGAAATAATGGCAAGGCCATCATTGTTTTGTACACAGACTATTTTTAGACGATTCTATTTAAAACTGGCACTAGAACACACGTGAGGGCTTCCTTCGTTTCTTATTAACATTTATAGAATATATTGAATATATTATTGTTTTTTTATGTTTGTTTTTACAATGCAATTACTTAGAAATTCTATTGAGCATGATACGTGAAGAAATCGTTATTATTAAGTGATAGAAATCGTTAGTATTAGTATGATGTTTGTTGCGATTTTACTATGAGTTATCAGAATTGTCTCAACTTTAGTATGTAGTAGAGCACATTTTTATTATAATACTCCGTGAGCAAAGCCGCTAGCTAAAGCAATTACTTGTAAAGTATTGAAAGTTGTACTAAAATGTATGAAGTATTGAGTTTTTAAATTAAATTGTGAAATTTACAAGCAAGATGAGTGAAACAGATGTGAAACGCACATGTTACATGACCTTAAAAGGGAATATTGTACATGACTTACGTATTTTGTTACAATATAATTATTATTTAGTAAATTACAGGAGTTATAGGGATCACATTAAAACTCGAAAATAATACAATATTCATACAAAAAATGTTTTTACCATCATTATCATCACAATAATTAGTCTATTTTTGCCACATTGCACTATATACTTACTTTTATGTTAGTTTTCATGTTAAAACTCATCGATGGATTTCATTTATTTCCTTGTATAATTTTTCATCTAGTTATTCGTTATTTTGTTCTTAGATAAATACCTAATTTAAGCTTGTTTTGTTACTATACTGAACTATGTTTCTATATTTATAATATTCTTAAGTCACTGAATCATTTTATTTTGTGAATAATCAGATGATAGTTAAATTAATGATATTAAAATATAAATCGTGTTGTAATACAATTAGCTTACATAATAGAAAGCTATAAAATTAATACAAAAACGTCCGGTCAGTCCCGGTTTTCATTATCCTTTTTAATGTGTTGTAGAAGCTTCCATAGCGTGAAATAATGCTGGCAAATTTAACCAATTAAATTTTTTTTCACATAATTTTAAAGGCAACTTTTTTACATTTCAATGAATTTTAGAAAAATGTATACGAATAAAAAAAGTTGAATCTTAAATTTGTAATTGTGTAACTTAAAATTAAAATGTACCTTTTTTTACAGGATTTTTTAGACTTTGTTTATGCTGTATGCGTACAATAGGCTCTTCCTTATATAAGATAAGGTTTATGATGCAAAAAGGATAGGAATAACAAATTGGTTATCCACATACTTTACTCTGGAGCAAGTTGGCTAAAATAAATATTTTATACTAATTGTTTTTCATTTTCCAATCCCGTGTGTAGAACTCACGTTAACGCGCATGCTCGTTCTACGATCCCATTCGATAGTTTTGCATGTTTTAATATTAACGCGGGTAGTTCGACAAACTTTACTCTTGAATTTTTTATCGTAACGGATGACCAGAATTGAATTGTTAATTGCTTTCCATTGATATAGGGTTTTTACAAGATATCTATAATATTATAAAGTCCAAGAGTTTGTTTGTTTGAACGCGCTAATCTCAGGAACTACTGGTCCATTTGAAAAAATAATTCGGTGTTAGATAGCCCATTTATTGAGGAAGGCTTTAGGCTATATATCATCACGCTAAGACCAACACGAGCGGAGCAATGCGGTTAGAACCGCGATGCACAGCTAGTAGATTATAGTCTTAATTTAAGACTAGACTAGGTACTAGAATTAATGAATGATGTACGAATGCTAATGAAACTATAATGTACCTGCTTATTTCTTGTGGATTTACATTCAGTGTAAGTTATGTTGATTGAATAATTGTAAAATCTCTTGAACAGCTTCGTATCTTCTTCTATTACATAATATGTAAAGCTTTAAGCTCTATATTTTTATCACCTTTAATTTATATAATTTTATTTTCAATAGCCTGAATAAATCCGTCATTTTTTGACATAACAGACAATGACTAAAAAAAATTAGTACTGATAAGTTTGACCCATCCAAATTTCCACCGCGCCAATCGTCGCTTTCCCGCCGAGATCTGATTACGCAGTCATGAATAGATAATTTTATTATCTAACAGTCACGTTGACAGCATCTCGTTGTGATCTGCGTGGGTGCTGGGTACATACTAGTCATGTAGGTACTGGCATATTCATCGTATATTCACAATAAGGTAGATTATACACATGATGAGCAAATATGTGCATTTCGATAAATAGATAGTTTCAGGTGGACTTTGTACCTGTAATGCTACTACAAGTTATTGTAGGTAACTGAAATGTGTTCCTGAAAATGAATGACCGCATTGTAACCATTGCCTTTTCTAAAGATACTTCTGTCTTAAAAATAAACATATAGATGCGAGATTCATATATTTATTGGAATATTATCCTTTACTACTAATAATCTTCGAAACTTCGTAGAGTTAGTTTTTTTAATTATATTGTATAATAAACTCCAACTCAAAAAACCTTTCAAATCAAACTTTAAACAATATCCTTTTGAATCACCATCCATAAACGATTTCGCATTGATCTCCTAATCTGTAAAATAAGGTTAAACACGGTTTAACAATACGGTTAAATTCGTTATGAATCAGCCTAACATAACGGTACATCAATGATGTAACAACATGGTGGGTTGAACATACAAAGTTGCAATCGGAACATAATGTGCTTGCAATGAACATTATAATTATAATTCCCATGACTTAATTTTGAAATTTCAAGTACCTAGAGTGTTGATTACAATAATAAAATAATAAAAAAAATGTGCGGTTTTATGAAACCACGGTAAAAGTGAAACTGTTCGAACGGTTCCGAACACTGCTTTGTGTAGCGCATGTCGCGTGTCGGTCGGCTGCCGAGTAAGTATACCTACTCGGCAGCCGCGATACACGCGTTATGCGCTACACAGACCAAAAAGTTTGAGACGATGTAATAAAAGTTTCACTTTAAAAATCTTTATAGATTAAATGTATATTTTATTTTTTATGGGAACAGCCTTCGTAGAAAAGATATGGTTCATGGTACTTCAACTTCAGCTTTCATTACCTATTTGTCCCCTTGGGGGAAGAATTGATCAAAACCCTTTACTAGTGGATGTCTACGTTCTAACATCTATGTGCACGCCAAATTTCAGCCCGATCCGTCCAGTGGTTTGGGCTGTGCGTTGTATAAATGTAAAAATATTGTAATAGATTATTTCATTTCTTAACTTGTACAATATAGTCACTATCAAAGTATACTGGGACAATATAGTCTTTAAAGTGGATTTAAAACTGGATTAAAATACATTATACATATTATAATACTTAACGCATACCCATGCTTCACCGTGTGTGACGCGCTAGACTTGCAAATGAATGATTCGTTGAAACCACACACATTTCTATACCATATACATCTTTTAAAGTTTAAACTGACAATTATAATATTATGATTTAATGTCATGTGTACCCTTTATTTACAACTGGAAGGCGTTTGCTCTCAAATTAAAAAAGGATAGGTAATCAAAATAGTTTTACCCAATTTAAAGTTCTGAGGTAACAAACTCCAAAACAATTGCGAACCTGCTCATTTTTTGAAGTCGGTTGAAAAGAAAAACAAAGTCCACGATTTTGTTTTCTTAACACAATCAACCGCGACAGATCTAAACTAATTTTCAGACAACAATTTCCATTATTTATTCATTGCATTACATTTAGCTTGAATATAATTCGCCAGACAACAAAGACGACTAAATCATTCGGCGAGACGCGGTACATGATGTCACGTTTGTTTATAACCTAATGGTGGTCATTAAATTAGTCTAGAGTGCAATTTTTTGTTAATTGCTATTCCTGTGAAGTTAGGGGGCGTCCATAAGTTACGTGAGTCGTTTTTTCACTTTTTTGAACATCCCTCTCCTTCTGCTAAGATGTCGTGTGATTTTATTCAACCCCCTCCCCCCTAAAACAGCTCAAGTAATTTATGGACGCCCCCTAATATAAGATGATGGGTACAGTGGTTAATGATAGTTGTACGTTCGCTCTACCATTCGCTCTATGAAATAATGCGAAAGTAACTTTGTCTGTCTGTTCGTTTCTTCTTCACGTATAAACCACTGAACCGAATTGCATGAAATGGTTTGAGGCTTGAGAAAGGACTTAAGATAGGTTTCAGCCCGGAAAACTAAAAATGTATGTCAGATTGTAAGAAATTGAAATTATAAACAATGTGTTTGTCTAGTTGTGTAGTAAACCTACTATAACAATAATGTTAAAACAATGATATTTTATTCTGGATTATTAACGATCCTGTTATTGGGTAACATCAGCGAAAAAATATTGTAAATTGTCAGTTATATATTACACTATGACATTTATATAAATTTAATCATAAAAAGTACAAAATGAAAATAACAATATCACAGCCATTATATAAATATGGTCTAAATATAGAGTTGAATGACCGATAACAGCACAGTCATTTTATTTTTACACTGTTTTTATAGTATTGATAAGATCTCTTTTGTCTGCAATGCGATGTTGTAATTCGTATTACTAAAACTAGTATCCACCCGTGACTTTTCGCGTTTAATTTACGTTATTGTAATGTTACATACGCACAAACTTCCATTCTTTTTGCAACCCCTCTTATCTTAGTTTATAGCATACTAACTCTCTGCCCGCGGCTTCGTCCGCGTTGTTGAAGAAAAACCCGCATATTTCTCGCTCCCGGGAGATTTCTGTGATAAAATCTATGTTATGTCCTTTATTAAATAAATCTCAAACTATTTCCATAGTAAAATTCATCCAAATTGGCTCAGTGGTTTAGGCGTGAAGACAAGATAGACAGAAATACTTTCGCATTAATAATAGTAGAAGAGATTTATGGAGATATTAAGGATCTATAATATATTTTCATATTAATACTTGTCTTAATTTATTCAATGTTTCCGGCCTAATAACGTAACCATAGGTACTAAAAACATAACAGAGAAAAATAAAGGCGAATGGCCTTTCTAATTTTTTTATATTTATTTTTACTAGAGGTCCGCACGGCTTCACCCGTGGTACATGTTTACGTTTTCTTTCCTAAGAACGATCCTCGTACAAAGAATATTATAAAATAAGAATTAACGAAATCGGTTCAGCCGTTCTGGAGTTTTGCCCTTAGCAACAAATTTAACGATTCATTTTTATTATAAAGATATCTCTATGTCTCGTTACAATTCCATTCATATGCCACATTCAATTTAACATAATTCAATATTTATTTTGGTGAATGTCGGTGGGCGACGCGTCACATACAATAAGACGACGCGTCGCTTATTTTGGTGACTTTTATTCTTAAAATAAGATAAAATACTTTATAAATTGATAACCTGTGTCGGAAATTCGATTAAGAATTGAATTTATTGGGTGTTAATCTTGTTATACGCCTCTTCAAGTTTTAAAAAGGGTCCTTAATTAATAATTACATCCAATTAAAAAGTAATATTAAGAATTATTTATGTAACTTTGTGAAAATGAAACTATGTTCTTCATAAAATATTTTTCACAAGTAACTCGGAATGTTATTTCTCAACAATAATAATTCCATTCCATATTAAATATTAATAATAAATGTCATAGAAATTGTTTTATTAGAAATAGATTCGTCTATTTCGTAGACGGTCTACGAGTGCGTTGACACGTAGCGCGTAGCGGCCATCGACCCCGCGTAGACGTAGCAATCGGTTGCTATAACAGTTCATTACGCCACTTGCCTAATTTTTGTAATTCTGATAAAATATTGTAATAAGATGATAACAACGCTATTATTTGGCATGTGCTGAATTCGGTAATCCTAAAAGATATCACGTATTGTTTGAAGTGTAAAATAAAGGAAAAACACATGATAAATATGTAATTTACCCTAATTAGGGTATATTATATCTAAAACTTGAATAATAAAAATGATGTAAAAAGTATGCATGTCTGAAAGGAAGCTTTGTTCTATAAAAATAATAAAAATAAGAGTTCAAAGTTCAATAAAATCTATTGCAAAAATATACTTCGTTGGAGCAAATATTTATAATAGTGAACCTTTAATAGCAACGCACGTAGAGGTGTCAAAAACCGATGTGAAAGAACTGCTTGGGAACCAAACATTTCAGACATCGGCCCTTTGATGTTAACGAACTCTTTCCTTCAGGACACAGGGACGGATTTCAAAGATTATTTAGTTTAATTAAATTATTTCACTAAGAAATATTTACTGATAATTTTATTTTATAGGAATAATTAGCTTTCTAATAAATATTTGAGATGTGGCCTTTCGAGAATAAATAACTTACTGGTTATAGAAAATGGAAGTAGTACATACATAAATGTATCGACTTCGTTATAAACATTTTTTCTCACATATTTGATAGAATTAATATTAATCTTATACATTAAATTTCAGATGAAAATCCGTATTATGTGTTAGTTAACATTTCTCTGAATAACTATGCTACAGCGTTGACTTAATTCTACATATTCAAAAGCTATTAACCGAAAATATACAGTGGAGTTTTGTATAGGTGTGCGAATGATGATTCGTTCGTGTTGCATTTGTGTGTGTGCTTGATAATGTGTGTGTGTGATACATACAGATAAAATTTTATATTACAGATTTTGCGAAGGCAGATGAGTCAATTCGACCCTGTCATCTGAAGCCCGAACAGCATCCAAATTGGCCATTCACCTCAGATGTCTGCCCTAAGCAATAACACGCTTCTTATGTTCAAATAAATAAAAGGTCAGCGAACTTTTACGCGTGAATTTTACGTCAATTCTTACGCAACCACGTAAGGTTCTGGGAATGATGCGTAATTTTTGAGTCATGTTAGTATTTTAAGGTATGAGTCTAAAGTACTGGATGAAATTAATTAGAAACTCTTAATAATTACTAATGAATTTGCAATAATAAAAATTGAAAACCCTTATGACGAACATTCATTCCACAGCTTTCAAATTAGGTTTCGTTATATTACAGGTAAATAAGTAATTATTTCTTCTTATTTATTATTAGCTTTATATAGGCAAGTATGAAATTATATTGCTATTGTTGGTGGGTTTCTCATATTTTAACCGACTTCAAAAAAAGGAGGAGGTTATCAATTCGGCCGGTATTTTTTTTTATTTTTTTTTTTATATAAGTACACCGATTACTCCGAGGTTTCTGAAACGATTAAGGTGATTCTTTTTTTTGTTTGATGCGGAACGGTGTCGAATTGGTCCCATAAAAATTTTATCAAACTCAATATTTCGGGGAAATCCACACTTTTCTAAATTTATGAGTATAAATATAACCATAGGATTTGCAAAATCATGTTTATAAGTTATAACTTACTTTAACATTAAACATATTATCATACAACTAGCTTTCCGCCCGCTTCTTCGCCTGCGTTTTCAAAGAAAAACCCGCGTAGTTCCTGTTCCCGTAGGTGTTACGAGAATAAACCTATCCTATGTGCTAATCCAAGTTACCCTCTATATGTGTGCTAAATTTCACTGTAATCGGTTCAGTAGTATTTGCGTGAAAGAGTATCATACACATCCACACAAACTTTCGCATTTATAATATTAGTAGGATGATTTATATGAATAAATACAGTATCTAACTCCAGCTGTCCCATTGAAATTCCTTTAACTAACAAAATAAAACCGCCTCTTTGGTACAGTGGTTAACGCGTGAGCGTAAAAACGAGGGGTCATGGGTTCGATTCCCAGTGGAGACGAAGAAAAAAAAATGTCTCGGTCTGGCAGGACACATAAGACTGATCACCTACTTGTCCCTAAAGAAAATCGATCGGTGAAACAGCAGAATGCATCTGCCCCTTACCCCACTTGGGGACACGGGACATCACTTAACAAAATAAAACACATCTATGACCAATATAATATAAACTGAAACTCAAATATTTATTTATTCAATTAGACTTCTTTTAGAATCACTTTCGAATCGACATTACATATTTACTATACTCAATTGTCACTACAAAGTTGCGCATTCAGGCAATATAATGCAACGCTGTTAGTTTTTACGTTTTGTTTGCATCTGTAATGAGATAAAATCAGCGATGATCTGACGAAGACTCCTCTGAATTAGAATCTATGTCCATTGTTACACGGTACTCTGTGCTAATATTGAAATCTTTAAATTTTATAATCAACTATGCTATAAGATTTAAGAAATGTCGTAGATTATGTACCTGGATAACTGTGCTTCTCACAGGGCACTAATATAGTGCTTAAAAATAATAAAAACATCTCGAAAATTACGCAAAAGAGCTGGTGGCTATCACCAATATTTTAACGTGTAACGGCTTTGTGAATGTCTCTACATATTATTATGGTTTGAAGTATTTATAAAAAAATATGAAAACATTACATTAATCTAACTGAATGATATTTTTTTATGTACTTATGATAGAATATATCAATTCGTTAATCATACTACACAACAAAAACAAACATATTTTATCAATTTCGTCTGGTTTATTTAAAAACAACCATTTGTTGTTTTGTTAATCACTTATCAAAGATATCTATCAGATAATCATTACCACTAAACCCGATAACCATCAGATATCTATTACTAATATCGTATCGTAGAACAATTGGACACACACACCGTCCATTGCCTTTACATAAGGAGTTCGGTCGGCGCAAGGGCGGCCGGGCATTGATCTAAATGTTGTTAGACTTATGAGGTAAATAGACTAGGTACGAGTCTATTATTTTAACTCTTTTTACGATAATTTTTCTTGAGTAGAATTGTAGAGACTTTTCTGTATAATTTGTAAGCAAAGTCTATAAGTTTGTAACTAAAAAATGTATGTTCTTACTTCTTAACATAAAAGAAAGGTAAAAAATGTAGAGGAATCTCATTTTTGAAGTGAAACTTCTTTATCGGGGTTGGAAAAAAATTTAGTGTAACATTTTTTTGTTACGCGTGACATTTTTCCGTTACTCGCCATCTTTTTCTTATCCCTACCACGCGTGATTCGACATATTTCTGTAAAGTTGCATATATAGTAAATTATTTTTTGAAAAATAAAATCATAAAAAAGTTTCACTTCTTACGTGTGTACACTATAGTACACGCACGCATTTTTAAATGAATTGTATATTTTACTAGCGGTCCGCCCCGGCTTCGCCCGTGGTACATGTTTACGTTTTCTCTACATAAGAACCATCTTCGTACTTCAAGGAATATAATAAAAAAAGAATTATCGAAATCGGTTCAGCCGTTCTCGAGTTATGCGCTTACCAACACATTTTGCGATTCATTTTTATATATAAGAGAAGAAGATATGAGAAATATAATGTAATAAAGTTACAAGCAAAAATGAAACGAGATTTGTTGTTTAAGCATTTTAATTGTAACGTATACTATATTATGTAATTTTACTTCTAAAATGTATATAACATACATTATGTTTTATCACAATTGAATCCTCATGACATTTATTTCCATTCTTCTCGCGATGCACAACTTTTGAAAAGTAGATTTGCCAGTTATCACACCTGAAACAAATAAATGAAATTGAAATAAAATAAAACTACTAATAAACAACTTACAATATAGTTAATTATGTAAACCTCTTTTACTCTTCTTCTATATCTGTAGTATATAATATAATTTCCTACCATGCCAATTAAACATGATATTTCAAACTAGTCTAAATATTATTAACTCTACATTTGTTTTATTTGCAATGCGTTCAAATAAAAAGAAGACGATTTGATGGAAGCTGCGTTGGTGCTTTAATTCCTCATTGTATGTTACCTGGCCACACCTAGAGGGTAATTTTATTAAAGCGTTTAACGTACTATAACATGTTTTATGGTTTAAGTATTTGACATCATCTTTATGCAATATTCTTCTCGATAAATGGTTCCCTGTATTATAGCTACTACTAATATTTTTTTTTTATAAAAAGAGTCGCTTGTATAGGTAATTGGTCTAGGATTTATTAGGATTGATTTAAATCACTTCTGTAATTTAGAAACGGAAACGTAACAGGTATGTACATTTTGTGGACAACGGGAAACAGTTTATCGGAGAAATAATAACAGTTATTGACAATGATTGGATATTTTAGTTATCAGTCTCTGCTTAAAATATGAACCAAAGTCCAAAAGTATTCAAAGTAATGATATTATGTCTTTATCATGTAAAATGTTTAATAATTAATAAACCAAAAGAAATAAACAGAAGAAAACAATTTAAACAATTGAATGAGCAAAGTTCCTAGATAATATTTGATATTACAGCTAGCCCTTATAAGTAACACATAGCTAGCCTTCGCTCACCTCTATCTACAGAGCGAAGCGAAGCGAATACGAACAACACAAAACCTCAACACATGCGTACAGTCATAATATACGACGCAATTTTTCCTGTAACTTATAACAATGAGACATCTCAGACCTTGCTAGTTCATTCACTTGAGATTACAATAATATATAATGTAACAGGCCCATTGTATATCATGCGATGATTTCATATTATTTGCTATCTAAATGTCTTGTAAAATAGGCCATGATTCTATATTTTAACATATTATAATGTGTTTGTTTTATAATGAACGTGAGCTTCGATTGTTCGCAGTAATTAATAAAAATAAGCTCACAACGCTGCAGTATATTTTGAAATTGAAATGGCTTTTGAAATGTGTTTTTTTTGTTTTTATAAACACTAACATGCTTGAAATAAGGAAGCGGTGTTTTAATTTTTTTATATGTTTACAGGGTGTTGTAACGAAGCGTGAACGAATAATACAATAACATATTAATAATAATTTGTCAAAAATAATTATATGGCACATTACCTAATTGAAAAGATTTACACTTTAAAGCCGCCGAAGACCTTAATGTCTAAATAAATTGATTTATTAACACGTTCGCGGACAGTACTGGTTTACAGGTTGCAGCTGCTGAGACACTACTTTTTTTCATACATTGCCCAGGGGCGTAGTGTTACAACACATGGTTAAAAAACCATATGATATGACAGAACGGATATAGGCGTAAACGTCGTAAGTACTCAGCGTCAGATTCATAGTCACCATCATCAGCAAATGGGTATGGACTCGATTCAGGGGTAGACGCTGCATCAAACAGGTCTTGAAGACGTTTTTGTTCTTTTTCGAACGAGTCTCGAGACGCCATTTGCAAAAATATTCGTTACAAATTTAGTTCAACAAAATCGTGTTCACAACAAACAATAGCAACATAAATATGTTGTTTACATAAGCAACTAGACTTGAATTAGTACATCCAGTATGAGTAAAACAATTAAATTACGTTGGAAACAAAATACTCAATTTCTAAACAACAATTCACACGCGGCACGCGGGATCACCGCAGCGGCGCAGTACTCGACTAACCGTATGCAAACATGACGCCCACGGGCGTAGTGTGCGCGGGGAGAGGGGTAAAAAAATATGAATGTATGCGTGGAAGTACCTTCCTTTGACGAATTTTTGTAAATAATGCAGTGACAGTACAAAAGTCGTAATTATACCTGTGATGACAGTACAACATGCCGTTCTTTATGATAGTATGAAAAATCGCTCGTCGTTTGGCGTACTGATTTTATGCAAGTAAATACTGATACGTCGACAGACGTACTGTCGTATCACTTTTAGCTGTCTAGACGCCTGTGGTCGTTTCTGTCCGCGAACGTGTTAACAAAGTTTAGCGTTCAAACGGTCACACTTTATAAATATAAAAATGCCTTATCATCAGTCAATTATATCGGCAAAAATATTTGCACCGAAGAGTTATCGACCTTCGGCCAAGCACCTCTCCGTAACATAGACCTTTGTATCTAATATTTACGGGTTTTACGAATCGAAAGTATACGTTTTACTGTTACATTGGTTATTGATCTCTTTACATTGTTTAATTACCGTATTTTATTCGTAGGATTTTAGTATTTAACTGTTCATTATAATTATAATATTGATATACAAGTAATGTAATTCTTATTCATCTGTTCAATGTAATAACTATGATTAATATAATAAATAATAATTTGCCTTAAGCTATATGAATATATAGAACTAATACTTTTGTTAATTAAATCTTTTATAATAATAGGTACAAAATATTTTAATTTGTCTTCATTTTCTCCTACGTGAACAATGAAAAAAATGACTTGCTCCTTTTAGTTCTCTATAACACTTAGATAGAATGCAGAGAACTAAAGCCTAAAGCATAAACCTTAACACGTTTTTAATGAAGATAAATACAAGTAGATCTTATAGAACTACTACTACTATATTATAGAAAATAGAACTTATTATAAGTTCTGAGTTGGACTTCGATTCCTGGTGGAGCCATATTCATACATAAGGTGGTATTCCACACAAGCAAAATTGTTTAAATTATAGCATACTAGGTTTCCGCTCGCGGCTTCGCCCACGCAGTCAAAGAAAAACCCGCATTCCCCAGGGGATCCCTTCCCCATTCCCGTGGGATTTCCGGGATTGCGTCATTTTCCCGGGATAAAAAGTAGCCTATGTAGCCTATTCTCGGGTATCAAAATATCTCCATACCAAATTTCATGAAAATTGGTTCAGTAGTTTAGGCGTGATTGAGTAACAGAGTTACTTTCGCATTTATAATATTAGTATGGATTTTGCCCATTACTTTTCTCCAGTTAAAAGTGCTGTCTAATAGCAAATAAAAATATATAAAAATCAAAAGACAACAAAAATGAAATTGATAAAATATAAACTATATTATGTTTTAACATAATTAATAGCAGTTTGTTGAACTAGGGGCTTTGCACTAACCACAACTGAGGTATGATTGCGAAACATGATAAAATTGTCTCACACGTGTTATTAGCATGTTTAATGTAAATTCTTGTAATTACTCATGTTTATTTGTGTTTTACTTAATATTTTATCGAAGTTTGTTGACTTGATATCTTTCGATATTGTTGTAAGTGTTGGTGAAAAGCTTTCGTTCGTTTAATTAAAATTAACGGTTTTCAGGTTTATTTTCGTAAAAGATTATTCTTATAATTAAAATTCCATCAAACCTTATTTCGTTAGGACCTTCTTAAGTGAAACGCTTTCAGTGTTTAAGTAATTTATAAATACGTAAAGGTATAAAATGTAAGGTTCAGCCACATAAAACAGAAAAAAGGAACTTTTATATTTTTTAATTGGTATAAGGTCAGGATTTGGCTGAGTATGAACATTTATTAAACAATACATACTTAATTAAGGGCCGATTTTTCAATGCTTGGATAAAACTTATCTGTCCAATAAAGTATTACACGATAATATTAAAATGTCACGTAAACTGTCAAATACGGGCAATTAGAATACGTTTTTAAAATGGTAGTTTTATACATTATTCGACGAATAAGTTTTATCCAAGCATTGAAAAATCGGCCCTAAATGTAAAAAAAATCAGATGTTTTGCGCGAAGTGACAGTAGTACCCACCTCAACGCTTCGCTTATGAGGCGTGCAATAGGTCATTAAGCTTTACGAAAACTTAATTTATAATTATTTTAAGATTTATATCACTGAAAGCTCCAAAATCTTGAACATAAAATATAATAATCGTATTCTATAATCGTATTTCTATTGATAGCAAAATAACTATACAAATAAAAAGGCAAAGAAACCTATGTTATAACGCATATTATAACTACAGGTAACCAACCACATTGACCATAATCTCATAACATTTAAATATTAAATAAAGACCTACACTTTACATAAAAATCTATTCACGACAAAGCTTTACAGTGTATGTGTGAGTGCAGACTGCACCTTGTATAAACGTCCGTCTGCGTTTTCATGTGTGCGTGCACCCTTCCCGTCTCATCAACGTCCGATTGCGTTTGGTTTTCACATAATGGATTCTAAACTATCGTGTTAAGGTTGTATTTTGCTTGTGTTTCTGTAATGGGTTGTAAGGATAAAATTGTGGGTTGTTATTTTGAATCACACGACGGGAGAGGGGGCTGTATGTGTGTGGTTGTTTGTGAGTGTGCGTTCACCTTGAAAAGCGTCAGTTCTTTGTGCAATGGGTTATTCGGTTAATGGCACCAAGAAAGTCAATGGCGCGGATGCTTGTTAATGTACGGTTAGCAACCTATTGGTGCACTTTATTTGCTGGTTTATATGATTTTCACATAGATGCTTTAGATAGCTATCGTATTGTATGAGGGAAATTAAATCGTTGTATTTCTTAGAAACAAGAGCAATAGATATAAAAGTATTTTATTGGTGTAATGGGTAAAACATAGGTGTGAGCGTAAGTTACTTTATTTATCTACCTATTATTTAGCTGAAAATTTGTAAGGACAATAAAACAATAAATAGACATAATATAAAGTTGCTCTTTCAAACAGACTACAGAAACGATTTTGGTATCAACTTGTAATGCCTATCAACCGAAATAAATAATATGAAGGTTTTATTTTATGATAAAGTTTAACAAATTTATTAACCATCAGCTGTGTTATATATATTAAATATTAAATATTTTTTAAACACATTAAATGATCCACGAACTTCGTTTCTGGTATACAGTGACAACAGCAGATATTTGCCGTAATTTAGAAAGAAGGCAGCTTTCAGGGTAAGCATGGCTTGATAATTATTATTAGCCTTTCAAGTATTAGACGAATTATTTTCATTTTCTTCGATTAATTAATAATGCTTGAAAACACGTCTATTCAAAGCATAAAACAATGTAGAGAAAAAGCTCTAGGTAGCATGTACAACCCGCAAAGTTCCCATTCCCGTGGGATTTTCGGGATAAAAAAACTTATATATGTAAATCCAAGTTACCCTCTATGTGTGTTCCAAATTTCATGAGTTGAGTTGTTTCATGGTTGAGCAGTTCTTGCGTAAAGGACTAAAACACAAACATACAATACAAACTTTCGCATTTATAATACCTATTAGTAGGATAAATCAACCCACAATGGAGACAAATGATAGGAAAGTTCTTTTCATCCATTCTTCTTAAAAAATTGCCTACAAATTTACAAAACCACCTTATTTGCTAACCATACGTCTCAAAATACCCGCTTCTGTTGCGAGCGCGCATACGGCACACATACCAGCGCGTATTGAGGTAGGTCTTACCGTTCTACTAGGCGGTCCGCTCGTGTGAAATAATCGTTATGAAATCTTAATATTGCACTTTTTGGGACAGATTGTGTGGGTTATGAAGTAAGTTAGGTTGATGATAAAATTATTTTTTAAGTAGAGTCTTGCAGGTAAAGATACACAGTTAAGATTGAGAGATATTCGAAATAATAACGTAGTACATATATAGGTAATATACCTAATACACAAATTCAATATATAGTATTATACTTTTAGGTTAATTTCGAATGAAATAGGTATGTTAAATTGGAAACAATAAAGCAGTTACAGTTTTATTAAGTAAAGCTCCTCAGTTACTTTTTAAGTACCTAACTAATAATTATTATTTGTCAACATAAAATTAAACTCATTTATACGTAAGCTACATAATATAATGAACTACAAATACAAGGAAAAATATAAATACAATTGAGCTAACATGTAGACTTTATTAATATAACATTCCTCAAAAAATTCCACATAACAAAAAATATCACACGATGATCCAACCCAGAAAAAAAAACCAGCTCATCCCACCAAAGACCTATGTAAATAAACACTTGGACACTTACATAAAATTTGTTTTAAAAAACATTATCCAAAGCACACGCATTATCTCACAAAAGATTATAAAATTTCGGTACATATTTATAAGTTTTTTACATGTTTTTCATTCACGTGACTCCATTTTATAACACGTGATTTTCCTTTTTAATAATTAATCTGTATTTTGTACCTTTTAAATGAATTCATTGAAGTTTTTTATTCGTCGCAATAAAATTGTAAAACTTTCCGTTCATTCATTGTATTCAAGGACTTGATATCTTTGAATACATCTTGCATTGATCATCTACCTGATTGCCCCGACTTCGTCTGTGTAATCGAAAAATGTCATAACAACTTATAAGATCTTTTTGTTAAATAAAATGTGCAATCAGTTAAAAACTCGTAGGGTTATTAATTACAAGGGTTTTTACAATATACAATGAAGTATGTTGTTTATTGTGTAGATCATTTTTAATATAAAAAAGCGCAACTATGGAGTTTCTTGCCGTTTCTTCTCCGTAGATACTGCTTTCCGAATCGATGGTAAATGTTATGAAGATTCAAAAGTGCTTCTAGAAGAGGTCTAATTGAATAAATCAATTTTTGAGTTTTGAACAGATGAAAACTTTGATAACGTGTTATATGCTCTAAAATATGCATACTTATAAGTATATTATTGGCCTAATAATCAAGAGGTCCTGATTTTGATCGAAATATATTTGTACTGCTCTACTTATGTCCCTAAAAATCGATCAGTAAACATAGAACAAATGCAGACTGCATCTGACATTCCTTTACAAATTATATTATGTTTGCGACATACATTAACGTTTTTGTTTCTTTAGTAAAAACAACTGAAAGAACAATAAAAGCAGACAGTGTAATCTTTCTGATAAAGAATTGCTAACAATTTGTCACCTTGTACCATATTCTTTCGTAATGTTGTTATGTGGATTACAGAGACGACGCAAATTATTTTTATCATTTATTCATAAGAAAATGTTTGACGGGCCTTGACATCTTTCTACATTTTATATACACATGATACTAATTTTCTTTCGACATTTGATGATATATAAATAGATGTTTCATTATAAGGTCATATGAATGTTTGATGTCAATATTTTTGGTGATGGTTCTTATAATACAGCTTTTTTTGTTTGGGAGAGATATTTTGTCGTACGACATTTATAAA